>CM077211.1:1378921-1433921 GCA_039654625.1 Rhinogobio ventralis | reverse complement strand
AAACACACGCACTCACTCACACACATCATAAATGAGTGTCGTCTCAAAGCGTCAGGCGAAACACACACGCACTCACTCACACACACACACACACACTCACTCACACATCATAAATGAGTGTCGTCTCAGAGCGTCAGGCGAAACACACACACATCATAAATGAGTGTCGTCTCAGAGTGTCAGGCGAAACACACACACACATCATAAATGAGTGTTGTCTCAGAGCGTCAGGCGAAACACACACACACACATCATAAATGAGTGTCGTCTCAAAGCGTCAGGCGAAACACACACGCGCACACACACACACACACACACACACACACACACACCATAAATGAGTGTCGTCTCAGAGCGTCAGGCGAAACACACACACACACACATCATAAATGAGTGTCGTCTCAGAGTGTCAGGCGAAACACACGCACTCACTCACACACATCATAAATGAGTGTCATCTCAGAGTGTCAGGCGAAACACACACACACACTATAAATGAGTGTCGTCTCTGAGTGTCGTCTCAGAGTGTCAGGCGAAACACACACACACACACACACACACACACATCATAAACGAGTGTCGTCTCAGAGCGTCAGGCGAAACACACACACACACCATAAATGAGTGTCGTCTCTGAGTGTCGTCTCAAAGTGTCAGGCGAAACACACACACACACACACACACATCATAAACGAGTGTCGTCTCAGAGCGTCAGGCGAAACACACGCACTCACTCACACACACATCATAAATGAGTGTCGTCTCAGAGTGTCAGGCGAAACACACACACACACACACATCATAAACGAGTGTCGTCTCAAAGCGTCAGGCGAAACACACACGCACTCACTCACACACACACACACACACTCACTCACACATCATAAATGAGTGTCGTCTCAGAGCGTCAGGCGAAACACACACACACACACACACACACACACTCACTCACACATCATAAATGAGTGTCGTCTCAGAGCGTCAGGCGAAACACACACACACATCATAAATGAGTGTCGTCTCACGAGTGTCAGGCGAAACACACACACTCACTCACACACACATCATAAATGAGTGTCGTCTCAGAGCGTCAGGCGAAACACACGCACTCACTCACACACACATCATAAATGAGTGTCGTCTCAGAGTGTCAGGCGAAACACACACACACACACACATCATAAACGAGTGTCGTCTCAAAGCGTCAGGCGAAACACACACGCACTCACTCACACACACACACACACACTCACTCACACATCATAAATGAGTGTCGTCTCAGAGCGTCAGGCGAAACACACACACACACACACACACACACACTCACTCACACATCATAAATGAGTGTCGTCTCAGAGCGTCAGGCGAAACACACACACACATCATAAATGAGTGTCGTCTCACGAGTGTCAGGCGAAACACACACACTCACTCACACACACATCATAAATGAGTGTCGTCTCAGAGCGTCAGGCGAAACACACGCACTCACTCACACACACATCATAAATGAGTGTTGTCTCAGAGCGTCAGGCGAAACACACACACACACACACACACACATCATAAATGAGTGTCGTCTCAGAGCGTCAGGCGAAACACACACACACACACACTGTCATGTTCGCTTGCGTTGGGATGCTGGTGTTTGGGAACACAATCGTGTGAGTCGCTTCTGGAGGAATACACACACACACACAACCATGTGAGATGCTTCTGAAGGAATACACACACACACACACACACAATCGTGAGACGCTTCTGGAGGAATACACACACACACAACCGTGAGACGCTTCTGGAGGAATACACACACACACACACAACCATGTGAGACACTTCTGGAGGAATACACACACACAACCGTGAGACGCTTCTGGAGGAATACACACACACAAACTCAACCGTGAGACGCTTCTGGAGGAATACACACACACACACACAACCATGTGAGACACTTCTGGAGGAATACACACACACAACCGTGCGACGCTTCTGGAGGAATACACACATACACACACAAACTCAACCGTGAGACGCTTCTGGAGGAATACACACACACACACAATCGTGTGAGACGCTTCTGGAGGAATTAAACCAAATCATTCTGATCACAGACTTTGACTCAGGCGTTTCAGAGCCACCAAACCAACATTTGAGATGCTGCTACGCCATTGGTCCACTGGTTAGGCCAGTCATCCAATCCCAGCCTCTGCTGAGCCAAAGTCACACGAGTTTCTTGTTGCGCATCGAGTTATTCTGTAGTGTGAAGTCTGATGTTTGAGAAAATATAAGGGGTCAGTAACTTGATCAATTCTTTTTTACTGAAATGTGTCCTATGGTGTGACAGAAAGAATTAAGAATAAAGGGGTGTCGCATCAAAGGACAGCAGAACTCAACACTTTTATAGTGCTTCCAAAAAAGTGCAATATTTAAACAATTCTGAGAAAAAATCTTATGTGCACGTCAGCGGGCTGAATCCGAAATCGGCCATTATTTGAGGGGACAGCCATTTGTAGTGGTGTCCGAAACCATAGTGGACGTTACTGAGTGCACTCATTCTATCCCACAATGCACCGCAATAACGAGTGTACAGCCGACAACTGATGTACACACAACGGCTGTACGAATTCGCTCACTTGTCTTCATTCACTCCTTCAAGTGAACTGTATTAGTGGACTAAAGTAGGGAATAGTGATTGAGGGTTTAGGGGGCGATTTCGGATTCAGCCATGGGCTTCAGTAACATGACCTTAAATGGGGTCCTTTAACTAATTAAAGTTGCCAGTGGAATTGCCCGATTTAAAATCAGGACATGGTGTCACCTTGGAAGACAAAATTGATCAAGATCCTATGCTTTTAGAAATATACTGAGATATGGATTAACATTTGTATGCTTTTCTTTTTAATTTATAAAAGTTGTACTTAATTGAATCATGCTTGAGACAAAGATATGTTTAACCATTTACTGCATTTTAAATGATGACAATACTAATTATATTCATCTTGTGTGACAGTGAAAATGTCATGTCACGTCCAACGTACTTTATGCGCATGTCATCTTATCTAATAAATAAATATATATAATGTATATATTTCTTACATTTTTAGAATTAATGCGCATCTTGTCGTTTCCATCCAGCACTTTTTTTATGCAATATCCCAAAATTTAAATAAGTGGTGGATGGAAACAAATGATGTTTGAGTTGAGGGAGGGACGAAAGGGACGTTTGCAAAATATGCTGTATTTTTGTAATTCCGCTAGTGTCACAGAAACTACATACTTCACCTTTAATGCTTCAAAATACCGGCTTGTTCTTTCTGCAAAACAATTTCTTCCTTCTGTGTTTTTGGTTTTGGGATGAAATATAACCCATGTTTTGGCATGTTTCATATACAGCGCAAATGAAAATGTAGTGAAGTCTGTGTTAGGTGTGACGCTCACCAGAGCGGGGTATGATGGGTATCCTCTGCACTTGGCCCACACCAGATCGAGAGCGTCCAGAGAGCTGTAGTCATCTGAACTCATCCAGCATCCCGATCGGCCCCTGCTCCGAACCACTGCACACACACACACACACACACATACAGGTCAGACCATGAACGGCTCACATATCTAAAGTGTGTGCGTCTGCTGCACTCACAGTGAGACACTCCTCGGGATCCTCCCATGGAGTAGGAGTCGTTCTCCGTGCCGGACGTCTCCTCGCTGCTGTCGTCCGGAAACGCAGAGCGCGAGAACGAGGCCTTCCCACGACCCTGTTTAGAGGGAGTGGTGCTGCCAAGAGAAAAACAACAGAGTTACGCTTGCAGGAGTGAATCAGAAGTATATAGTACACACACACAGTTTAAAAGTATTAAATAATACAGTTTGAAGCAAATACCTAGTGTAAATTGTCATTGCGCCGCTAAAGTAAACGTTAAACGCTGGACTCATTCAAACAGGTATTTGTTAATCACTGGACTATAAACTTTGTGCAGGACTGTGTCAGGAAGTAAAGCAGTTCATGTTATACACCGATCAGGCATAACATTATGACCGGAACATTATGAAGTGAATAACACTGATGATCTCTTCATCACGGCTCCTGTTAGTGGGTGGGATATATTAGGCAGCAAGTGAACATTTTGTCCTCAGTTGATGTGTTAGAAGCAGGAAAAATGGGCAAGCGTAAGGATTTGAGCGAGTTTGACAAGGGCCAAATTGTGATGGCTAGACGACTGGGTCAGAGCATCTCCAAAACTGCAGCTCTTGTGGGGTGTTCCCGGTCTGCAGTGGTCAGGATCTATCAAAAGTGCTCCAAGGAAGGAACAGTGGAGAACCGGAGACAGGGTCATGGGCGGCCAAGGCTCATTGGTGCACGTGGGGAGCGAAGGCTGGCCCGTGTGGTCCGATCAAACAGACGAGCTACTGGAGCTCAAACTGCTCCAGAAGTTAATGCTGGTTCTGATAGAAAGGTGTCAGAACACACAGTGCATCTCAGTTTGTTGTGTATGGGCTGCATAGCCGCAGACCAGTCAGGGTGCCCATGCTGACCCCTGTCCACCGCCGAAAGCACCAACAGTGGCACGTGAGCATCAGAACTGGACCACGGAGCAATGGAAGAAGGTGGCCTGGTCTGAGGAATCACGTGTTCTTTTACATCCCGTGGATGGCCGGGTGCGTGTGCGTGGCTTACCTGGGGAACACATGGCACCAGGATGCACTATGGGAAGAAGGCAAGCCGGTGGAGGCAGTGTGATGCTTTGGGCAATGTTCTGCTGGGAAATCTTGGGTCCTGCCATCCATGTGGATGTTACTTTGACACGTACCACCTACCTAAGCATTGTTGCAGACCATGTACACCCTTTCATGGAAACGGTATTCCCTGGTGGCTGTGGCTCTTCCAGCAGGATAATGCTCCTGACACAAAGCACAAATGCTTCAGGAATGGTTTGAGGAGCACAACAACGAGTTTGAGGTGTTGACTTGGCCTCCAAATTCCCCAGATCTCAATCCAATCGAGCATCTGTGGGATGTGCTGAACAAACAAGTCCGATCCATGGAGGCCCCACCTCGCAACTTACAGGACTTAAAGGATCTGCTGCTAACTGGTCTGTTTTGGCAGCAAAAGGGGGACCAACACAATATTAGGAAGGTGATCATAATGTTATGCCTGATCGGTGTATATACAGTATGTTAAGTAAGGATTTTGCTGCCGATTTAAAGTAAAACAACAGTGAACAAATAGCATTTATAGCTCCTGACTTCATAAAACAGGCTTTGTGTTTATGAGCGCCGTAAAGCCATGACTAAGTGTGTGTGTGTGTGTGAATGAGTGTACACAAATACACATGCCACATGTGTGTGGCATGTGTATTTGTGTTCGTGTGAGTCTGTGTATAGGTGTGTGTGCGTGCATATGTGTGTGTATGTGCCTGTGTGGTGTATGTGTGTGTGCGCGTAGCGTGTGTGAAATGTGTGAGTGTGATATGTGTGTGTGAAATGTGTGAGTGTGATGTGTGTGTGTGAAATGTGTGTCTGTGAGTGTGTGTGCGTGTGTATGTGTGTTTGTGTCTGTCTGTATGAGTGAGTGATGTGTGTGTGTGTGTGTGTGTGTGTGTGTACCTGGTCCTGTCGGACGCGGCGCTGCTGCTGCTGCTGCTGGTGGACTCAGAGTCAGAGCTGGAGCGGGGCAGACTGCGCTCGTTCCTGTACACCAGAAAACTCTCTGTCTTCGGCTGACCACTTCCTCCAAAACCATTACTGTGAAGATCTAAAAGGAGCACAGAAGAAGAAACAAACTCTGTTACGCTGACGTGTCTGCTGCAGTCTCTGAGGAATCCTCACGTACCTCTTCTTCATATGCCATAAAGTTTTTGTGGTACTTCATGTCCAGTCAAGTTATATGTTACATTTTGCGACAATACAAGCAATCAAGCAGTTGAGATTTGATATATACAGTATATATCGCTTAATTTGAGTTGTTTGTATGAATGTTGATAAAGTACATACAGTAGCTGTACAATTCCTTATTAATTAGTTTATTCATTCAAGTTAACAATTTGTTATGTGGTGATGTTGAGAATTATGTGTGAGGTTTTATTCGATTTGAGTAAAGAGTGATGTTTCTGGTGAATCAGGCTGTGTTCTGATCCTCGTGTCTTCCAGAGTCGTCCGGTGGTGGGGACTTCCCAGCATTCAAGCCTCTTTACAGAAAACATCTGACTCAGAGAAGTGTGGGAGTTTTCTTATAGTCAGTGTGTGAATATGAGCAGCGTTGACATGTATCCAGATAAAACCACAGGATTCAATGAAGAACGGCAGAAGTCTCTCAGAATCAAAACAAATGCTGAATTCTGCTGAACTGTGAATGTCACCTAACGAACTTCCATCTGCTAATGTGGAGATTTGAGACGCTGCAGCATTACTGCAATAACGAGTATCACATGGATCACAGATTTACTCGCACATAAACATTATTACAATATCACATCGCACTGATATTTCCCCCTGATGTGTTAGTATTAGCTGGCAATCTGACCAAACTGAATAGGAGAAACTGATAAAAAAATATATCTTGATATTTCTAGGATTTTGCTGATAATAATAATAGTACAATATTTTGCTTTTTGTTCTGGTATCTTGGCTGTTTTCAGCCTGTCGTGTCAGCTGACTTCCAAAGCGTTTCATATCCTTCATATTCTGTGCGTTGGTCAGTTGACATCAATGACAGAAATGAACTTTTTCATCAAAGTGCTCCTATTTTGCATGTTTAGATATTCCCTTTAATGTAATGTGTAATAAAGCTGTTTGTGAATGTATAAGGTGTGCAAAGACTCAAAGATCAAAGTGCACGACAAATAAAGTTAGTGGGTCTCATTCACTAATAATTGCGTGGATTCTTTCGTATTTATACGCACAGGAGAACATCTCACGGAAAATCTCCGCCTGATTTACAAAACGTTCGTACGCACATGAATTTGTTCTTAACCTCGTTCCGATGTTAGTGAATGTGGAGTATTCTAAAGGAGCGACCGCGTGCACGAGCTTGGTCATTTGCATAAACACGCCCACACATCTCCATATAAGGGCTTTCTGCACATGCAAACATGCCCACACAACTCCATATAAGGGCTTTCTGCACATGCAAACACGCCCACACAATCTCCATATAAGGGTTTTCTGCACATGCAAACACACCCACACCATCTCCATATAAGGGCTTTCCGCAACTTGCAAACACACCCACACCATCTCCATATAAGGGCTTTCCGCACATGCAAACACGCCCACACCATCTCCATATAAGGGCTTTCTGCACATGCAAACACGCCCACACCATCTCCATATAAGGGCTTTCCGCACATGCAAACACGCCCACACCATCTCCATATAAGGGCTTTCCGCACATGCAAACACGGCCACACAATCTCCATATAAGGGCTTTCCGCACATGCAAACACGGCCACACAATCTCCATATAAGGGCTTTCCGCACATGCAAACACGGCCACACAATCTCCATATAAGGGCTTTCCGCACATGCAAACACGGCCACACAATCTCCATATAAGGGCTTTCCGCACATGCAAACACGGCCACACAATCTCCATATAAGGGCTTTCCGCACATGCAAACACGGCCACACAATCTCCATATAAGGGCTTTCCGCACATGCAAACACGCCCACACCATCTCCATATAAGGGCTTTCCGCACATGCAAACACGCCCACACCATCTCCATATAAGGGCTTTCTGCACATGCAAACACACCCACACCATCTCCATATAAGGGCTTTCCGCACATGCAAACACGCCCACACAATCTCCATATAAGGGCTTTCCGCACATGCAAACACGCCCACACCATCTCCATATAAGGGCTTTCTGCACATGCAAACACGCCCACACCATCTCCATATAAGGGCTTTCTGCACATGCAAACACACCCACACCATCTCCATATAAGGGCTTTCCGCACATGCAAACACGCCGACACAATCTCCATATAAGGGCTTTCCGCACATGCAAACACACTTGCGTTTTTGTAGGGGCACTCTGAGCGCCTGAAGTTGAAAAAAAAAGAAAAAATCTACTCTGAGCAGAAAAGTTTTTTTTCATTGTCCAATCGAATGAATGGAGAGCGGGCCTTCCGTTGTGGTGACGGTTGATTAGACTGACAGGGCAGCTGATTCGGGGGTTGCCTAGCAACATAAAAAAAACCAGCAGCTCACTGCTATTTTCTAAATTAAAACACGTTAACCAAAAAAGGGCAGCGCGGTGCACCTCGCATTTTCAAACCTGAAAAACACGCTCTGTCTGATCGGGGGCCTTAGGCTGTTTTCTAAGGCAGGATTGCATGTATCGTAACAGAGAAGACAATGACTCTAAAGACATCTTTACACAGCAAAGGCGCCACAGAAACCAAATCTGAAGCGGCATGAAGTCACAAAAATGTGCATTTACACAGACCGTTTCATGCTTCTCTGACGCAGCATTAATGCATTTACACAGGAATTAAAATCACGGGAAACAATGCTTTGAACATTACTATTTTAAAACTACAGTTTTAACAAAGTGTTATAAATTAATTAAAAAAATAATGAAATAATAAACAATGACATTTTTTATTTTCTCTGCCTGCTATATACATCACGCTTTGATGAATGAACAAATATCATTCTCAAAGAGATTATTTCTGAAATATAATAGAACAATGCACAATCACAGTGACACCGACTGGGTTAAGCATTTACAGTATCTGCCAATCTCGTCAAACGAAGGTTACAAACGGCGAATGCCAATTGATTACTCACAACAACTGATATTTTGGTGGTTTGCTTGACGATGTGGGTACAGGACTCTTTCACTTTAATGGTAGACAGTAGTTTAGGGCGTCGCCTTTGATACTAGGGGCTGAGGTGGGTCAGACCCGGCATATTTTAAGTCTGCTTTTTGCAGCAATGCGTCTTTACACAGAATTTGAGCAGACACAGAGCCGCTTAAAGCAGCCTTAACTCAGGTGTGTAAAGATGCCTTAATTGAATATGGACATTGTTATCCATTATTTGTGGTTGCTGTGAATGAAATGTTTAGTAGAGTAAACATTATTTGTAAGGTGACTCTACGAGTCATGTGAGAACCTAATCATTAACCAGGTCAGCTTCTGTAGACTCACTAGGAGGTGTAACAGAGCCGCAGACGTACCCAGTATGAGATGATCGTGTTCGCTGTCGGACTCCGAGCTGGAGCTGGACTGAGGGCTGTGGGTTCTCTTGCGTGACGAGGTGAGTGAGGGAAGCTGCGGTGGGCCGATGGCGCTGGAGCTCAGCACACCCGGCCCGTGCAGGGCCTCGCGGTTCTTCGGGGGTCGACCAGGGCGCTTGGGAGGTCCGGCGGCTTTAGGGTTCTTCTTGGAGAAGAGGACAGAGGTGCGCCGGCCGACCTCAGGGGCCAGCGCTGAAGACGACGTGCTCAGATCTACGGAGACAAAGAGAAGACGGGATATTCGTCCATTTAAAAAGAACAATCACAGAGTCATGTAATCTTTGGAGGGCGACTGATTACAAATGTGAAATAAAGAGACCATAAACGGTGTGTTCTGTGTGGGGCAGTCTCCAGGGGTGTGAAATACTCATTTTACATGATTACTATACGCAAGTATTGTTTTGGGGGATTTGCACTTTACCCAAGCCCAAAATAATACTTAAAATATTTTTGCAGTGGTTTCAAGGTTTGACTTATTTTATTGTCATTGTCAATTTATTGTATTTTGATGTTAAAGTAAGCAAGTATTGATATTAGGGCTGGGTATCGATTCAGATTCCATATGGAGTTCTAATTCGATTTCGATTTTCGATTTCCGATTCGAATTTTCGATTCAACTCAATGAATATAGATTCAATAAAAATACTATAAAAAAGAACAGTGAACATAAGTTTACAAGTGGGTAATTAAAAAGAAGTTAAGAGCCACAAACCTGTATATTTAGGTACACTTGGGTACATTAAAACAGAACCCATCTCTATATTTCAAATACATACAATTATGTTAAATACAATACTATTTTGATGCTGTAATCCGCCCACACTCTCTTCTGATTGGCTGTGATTTTGGATTGATTTGGTTGCGAGTGCAGCGCTTGCAGAGAGGCTCCGCCCACACGCTCTTCTGATTGGCTGTGATTTGTGATTGATTGGGTTGCACTTGCAGAGAGGCTCCGCCCACACGCTCTTCTGATTGGCTGTGATTTGTGACTGACTGGGTTGCAAGTACAGTGCTTGCAGAGAGGCTCCGCCCACACGCTCTTCTGATTGGCTTTGATTTGTGATTGATTGGGTTGCGCTTGCAGAGAGGCTCCGCCCACACTCTCTTCTGATTGGCTGTGATTTGTGATTGATTGGGTTGCAAGTACAGTGCTTGCAAAGAGGCTCCGCCCACACGCTCTTCTGATTGGCTTTGATTTGTGATTGATTGGGTTGCGCTTGCAGAGAGGCTCCGCCCACACGCTCTTCTGATTGGCTGTGATTTTTATTTTATTTGTAAAAAAAATTTTTGACGTGCCTCGTAATCATGTCGTGTCTCTTGAATGCTTAGATTGGCAAGGCTTAAATGAGTTTAGTTTCACACAGCGTGTGTGTTCAGGTCTCACCTGCGCTCGCGCGCTATCAACACCCGGTTATGACGGCGTAAATGACTGGGTCACGTTCGAGCAGACAGCACTCGTATACAAGAGTGACTGTTTTGTCCACGTTTTTTTTGATCATCGTTGTTGTAATGTATTGGGAAGCCAGAATGTGTATCCATCGACAGAAACATACATTAGCCGAACTCTGTCTGTCTGTTTTACTTGTTGTTATTTTCAACAAACCATATTATAGATGCGTCATCAGATTTGAGATGAACTGCGGTGCAAGTGCGTGCCGAACCGTGAGTGGAGAACCGTACGGTTCGACTGTTTACCTTGAACAGTTCCACCCCTATAACAGAATACACTTTCTTGTTTCCTTTCATTTATTTTCAAGACTTATCCACTTTCAGAATGGCTATAATTGATATTCTGAAATTATCATTGTCATACTTAGCATGTTGTTGTTCCAGCCGTGACGTCGCAGAAACAGTTTCTAAAATACAATCTCCTGACACTCGTCGCAAATCACTAGGACAAAAACTCTGTTTTACCATTTAATCACAGCGCCGTGTCTGGTTAGGACAGAGTGTAAGTGTTATCTGAGGTATTTGTGAGGTGTTTTCAGACCTTTCCCACTGATCTCGTGGCTGCTGCTCTCTCCTTCATCGTGACGGGCTCCTCCTGAGGAGTGATGTGTGAGGACCGAGCCGCGCTCCAGCGACAGGCCCGACTCGTGGCTGCCCAGGCCACAGATGCCCTCGCGCTGGTGCGCCAGCTTACGCTTTAGCACCGTCATCTCTTTCTTCAGGGCTTTGGCTCGCCGCGACTGACCGATGCTGTGCTTCCCTGACATGACCTCGTCATAGCGCGCCTGCAGGATCTGCAGCTGCTCCTCGGGAGGCAAGCGCCGCCGACTGTCCGGCAGGAAATCTGTGAGCAAGAGAAAACAGGACATTCACTTTACACGACCTGAAACTCTTTGAAATGAATGAATGAAATATAGGAGAGAGAAAGCCAGCTCACCGTCGTCAAGGAGTGATGCTGACCTCTCTCGGTCTCTCTCTTTGTCCCGCTCTCGTTCTCTCTCCCGATCGTGCGGTGAGTCCGGGCTTGGTTCTCGAGGAAGATGCAGTCCCGTCTCATAATCCAAGCCGATTCTCTCTGCCTGTCTGCGCGCATGCCTTAAAACGGAGCTGCCTGCCTCTCGCAGTCTCAGCGCGGCACGGTAGAAAACAGTGTCTTTGGCGTTGTACTTCAAACAGTTGTTGACGATCAACAGAAAGTCAGACTCGAAAGCTTCAAAGCTGAGATAGCGGTGCGACTCTAAACACTTCCACATGGTCTGGAAATCCATCGGACGCTCGATGTGGTCCAGGTAATCTGGGACCTGGAGAAGACACACACACACACACACAGAAGAGGTCGTATTTAAAGTGTTCAGAGAACTTCATAATAGATGCTAATTCTGGCATCAGTGCAAAAACAGCTTCACATTATGTAACGCTGATGAATAGACTCAGACCTGCATGCAAACCCTTCCCAGCGAACACGCGGCGCACCAGTTACGTGATTTATTGGTACTTTTTGGTAATTTCATGCATGCTGTTGCATGCTCGTTAATTTCTTTTGCGCTTTATTTATAATGAAGTGATATACAGCGCGTGTCATTAAGTGTGCCTGAGAGTGTGTGAGTTAGTGTGAGTGTGTGTGAGTGAGTGAATGTGTGAGAGCATGAATGAACGTGTGTGAGTGATTGTTTGAGAATGAGTGTGAGTGATTGTTTGAGAATGAGTGTGTGCGAGTGAGTGTGTGTGCGTGTGAATTTGCGTGAGTGTGCGTGTGTGAGTGATTGTGTGTGTGTGTGCGTGAGTGTGTGAATGTGTGTGAGTAAGTGAGTGAGTGAGTATTTGTGAGTGAGTGAATGTGTGTGTGAGTTTGTGTGAGAGTAAGTGTGTTTAAGTGTGGGGTGTTTGAGTGTCAGTGAGTGTGTGTGAGAGAATGTGTGTGAATGTATGTGAGTGAGTGAGTGAGTGAGTGAGTGCGTTTGTGTGGGAGTGAGTGTGTGTGTGTGAGTGTGTGAATGAATGTGTGAGTTTGTGTGAGAGTGAGTATGTTTAAGTGTGTGTGAGAGAGAGTGAGTGTGAGTGTGTGTGTGTGAGAGAGAGTGTGTGTTTAGGGGTAGGGGTAGTGTGTGTGTGAGTGTGTGTGATGGGTAGGTTTAGGGGTAGGGGTAGTTTAGGGGGATAGAATGTAGTCAGTATATACAGTACAGTATAGTACAGTAATACAGTATAAAAACCATTACGTCTATGGAATGTCCTCATAATGATAGGTGCACCAACATATGTGTGTGTGTGTGTGTGAGAGTGAGTGTGTGTGTGTGTGTGTGTGTGTGAGAGAGTGAGTGTGTGTGTGTGTGAATATGTGTGTGTGTGTGAGAGTGAGTGTGTTTAAGTGTGTAGTGTGAGTGTGTGTTTGAGAGAGTGAGTGAGTGTGTGTGTGTGTGTGAGAGAGAGAGAGGGAGAGAGAGTGAATGTGTGTGTGTGAGTGAGTGAGTGAGTGAGTGAGAGTGAGTGAGAGAGAGAGAGTGTGTGTGAGAATGTGTGAGGGAATGTGTGAGTGTGTGAAAGAGTGAATGTGTGTGAGTGAAAGTGAGAGTGTGTGTGTGTGTGTATGTGAGAGAGTGAATGTGCGAGTGTGTGAGAGAGAGAGTAAAGAGATTGAGTGTGTGTGTGTGTATGAGAGACAGAGTGAATGTGTGTGAGAGTGTGTGTTTGTGTGTGTGTGTGTGTGTGTGTGTGTGTGTGAGAGAGAGTAAGAGAGTGAGAGTGTGTGAATGAGAGACAGAGTGAATGTGTGTAGTGTCATTCA
Source organism: Rhinogobio ventralis (assembly GCA_039654625.1). Classification (NCBI taxonomy): domain Eukaryota; kingdom Metazoa; phylum Chordata; class Actinopteri; order Cypriniformes; family Gobionidae; genus Rhinogobio; species Rhinogobio ventralis. The sequence continues at coordinate 1,420,438 of CM077211.1, read as the reverse complement.
TGAGAGTTTACCTCACTCAAAGGTACAGGCTCAGTGAAGAAGTTGCTGGTGTCTCTCTCCTGCAGTTGTTCTAAAGTACTGCGCAACAACACCAGGAATGGAGTTAACTGCATCTCCAACGCCATCTCCTGCACCTTGATCTGAACGAACACGGAAGAACTGGTTGGTCAAAATAATAGCATGCCAGTAAAATTAAACAATTAATACTGCTGTTCTGAGTCAATATGACATCTCTTCTCTGATGATGTGTTTACTGGCCACCTGTCACTCACATGAGATCCACCAATAGCAAACCACAACCATCCAATCAATTCCCCACAGACAAAATCAAGCCACGCCATACATTTGTTCTTGTTCAAGAAGCCAATTAAATGCAGGGCAGGCCTTGATTTCATCTAATGGGAATTGACTAGATGATGAAACTGGTGTTCTGCACCAGAATGGTTGCATCAAAGGTGTGTTTGCTGCGACTGCCTGTCAATGGGGTCAATTTTGATTTCATGTTGAAGTCTCACAGTCTCTCTCTTGAGCTTCTCTCTCTTGCGGATGAGCTCCACCAGCAGTCGGGCTCGCTCCAGGTCGTGCCGGAGTCTCTGCCATGCTTTCAACTGCTCCTTCAACACCGAGTGCTTTTCCTCGCCGTCCCTCTGTGCAAACACACAATGACAAACTCGTATTTCTCCACAACGAACCAACATGGTCAGGGTATCTGTTTGTTTACACTTTATTTAAGGTGTCTGTGTTACAGTGTAATTATACATTTACTGAGTAATAATAATTAACTACATGTACTTACTATAGGGTTAGGATTTGGTTTAGGGTTAGTTGCATGCAATTATGCATGATTTATAGTATTACTATAGTAACTACATCTAACGTGTAACAAGAACACTGTAAAATAAAGTTACCCTGTTTTTCAAATAAAATTCATACCATATGGGCGACATCCAAACCATGAAGTGGTGATTTAAACAACTTTACAGTTCAAATAAAAGGTTGACAAAAACAAAACATTTTGCATAATGATAAACCTGACATGAGCTTCTTTTTGATCCACCAGCTGAATGAAAACGCATATTCACTCTCTAACAGTAGGTGGCGCTTACGGCGCAGCAGAAATATAGCGGTTACCCTGGTAAACCACAGCCACCAGGTTTGCCGGTATGAAATTTGATACAACTTGAGACTGACCGTGGCGGGGAGCGGCTCGGCGTTGCGCTGGGACTGCAGGTGTGTCTGCAGGCGTCGCAGGAGAGGAACGCCGTTCCGGCTCTGTCTCTTCAGCGTCCAGTAGCTGTGCAGTCTCTGCATGAACTGACTCTTCCTCTGCACCGTCAGGTTACTGGTGATCTTACTCAACCTAAACCAGAAGACACGACACACTCAACTCCATCAGCTCCTTCACAATTCTGCTCTTGAATAGAGGTTGGCCGTTTAATCGGCACCGAACCGATTGTTCCAGTTAATCAGCAAAAATCCATACCGATAGTTGTTCCGGGTTGCGTCCGTTGCTTATACTTGACGCGTCCGCACGAGCGCAAAGGTGTGCGTGGCAAAATGACGTCATCGCAGTGTGGGCGGTTGTGCGCGTTGAGAGCACAAGACCCCATTTCGCTAGGCGGTATACACGGCACATTTTGTAACTTTGCGCGCAGCTCCACATCCGAAGATGCACGACTTCGAGGTGAATCTGGCCGAGCAGTACAGCTCACCACACCGGCACACAGTTTGCGCGTCCAAATTAGTTACTTATGTTTACAAAATGAGCCTACAATAGCAGAAATAAGCCCTTTTAATGAAAATAAAGATCCATGTTTAATAAAAATGTTCACAAAACTAAATGAAAAAGTTGAGTTAAATTAGAAAATATTTAAGAGATCATTAATTTAGTTCTATACATGCATGTTCTCCTATCCATATATTTTGTTCTAATGTCACAAGTAATAATCTCAAGGTTTACTGGGTTTCACACGATTATTTTGCAGTGTTTTGGTGAAGTGTTTTCGATTGGTTTATAGAACAATTACTCCGAGTCGCCCTCTGTCGTTTCAGAGAATAGTACAGTGGCGAGCGCGTCGAGTATAAACGCCTCGTCCGTTTGGGGAGGAGCGAGCGCAGTCAGCGGAGCCAGGCCAAAGTATAAACAAGGCTTGAGAATTGTGAATGCCGATTAATCTGCAAAAATTGCATACTGATAGTTTTCCGGGTTGCGTCCGTTTCTGGGGTGGCTGAGAAGGGTCAGCTGCCATTACACAGTACGAAAGCGGTCTCTAGAGGCCAAATAGAAACTATCACTGACGCCTCGTGGAGTTTGTTTTGACACGAGGCTGAACAGAGCGACAGTTCAGATGTGGATTTAAAACAGACAATGAAACTATGCTATTTAGTACACCACCATACTTGTTTTCATATTATTATATAGTCATTTGACTAGATCAGGGATCCAGACTGCGACCAAATGGTTGCATTTTGCAACATTTTTTTCTGCTGGTGCGACTAAATGTTGTCCGTCCTTCGGATGAGATGTTAAACCGAGGTCTCTGTGGTCATTAAAAATCCCAGGATGTCCTTCGGAAAAAGAATGGGTGTGTAACCCCGGCATCCTGGCCAAATTTGCCCATGGCCTCCTAATCATCCCCATATACTGATAGGCTTCATCACTCTGTCTCCTCTCCACCAATCAGCTGGTGTGTGGTGGGTGTTCTGGCGCAATATCGCTGCCGTCACATCATCCAGGTGGTGCTGAGGAGATTCCCCCCTTCTATATGTAAAGCTCTTTGAGTACCCAGAAAAGCACTATATAAATGTAACAAATTATTATTTTTAGAGGTGGCACTGGTGCCCAACTGATAAGAGCTGCCATTTCTGTTACATATGAGAAATATCAATCGGCAAACGGAAAAAATTAAAACGAAACCGCACTACTTGTTTGAGCTGAGCTCAGAACAGTTTTACTCACGAGCCAAACTCAACTGCGTGACACCGTTACTACACAGCGCTGGAGATCCAGTGAGAAAGTGTTTGAATTCACCACAGTATTAATAACATTGAGATCTAGTGGAAGCGTTATAAACCACAGATATCAGATCAAACAGTGCTGACGTGGAAACCAGTGCCATGAACAAGTTATAAAAGGCTTTTCAATCCACAAATTACCAACATTCACCATGGATTTACTGTAGCAACGCTAACTGTAGCCATGGTATTGTGGCAGAAATAGTCAAGGTTTTTTGTTACATTATTGCAGGGTTTGTACAACCTTTCGAGAGTGAAATTTAAGCACTTTTCAAGGGCTTTCAAGTGCTCCACACTTTTTCCAGCACTTCAAGCCTCTAAATATTATCCAATTTTAATGTTATTTTTAATGTGATGATTTGTAAAACTAAATGTTTAAGGATGTAAGAAAACTAAAACTTGGCGGCAAGCACTCATTGACTTATGGCGCTTTTCCACTACACAGTACCAGCTCGCCTCGACTCGCCTTTGTTTGGTTTTCCACTGTGTAAAAGTTGTACCTGTATCTGCTTCCAGATACTTTTTTTCGTATCACCTCCGGCGAGGTTCTGAGCGAGCTGAGGCGATACTAAAATGTGACGTGAAAACACGGCAGACTGCTGATTGGTCAGAGTGAATCGTCACTATTCACTGCGTCATCATTGCACGCGCCAGACGAAGTATCCTGAATAACCCCGCCATTTTTAAATAGTTTGGCCAGAGATTGCGTGATATACCCATTACTATTATCAAAAACAGCATACACTCGATTTCCTCCATTGTCCTGTGTGTGTGGGTAGCGGGTGTGTGTCGCGTAGAAGATTACGTCACGGCAGTTTCCTGCGGCGTCGCTATGACGACCAGGTACTATTGTGGAGGTACTATCTGCAATGGAAAACGGAGCGAAAAGCGAGTTGAGTCGAGCTGGTACTGGTAATGGTAATGGAAAAGCGTCATTAGTCATTTCCACTCCTTAATATATTGAAAAAAGTCACATGAAAAACAAAAACTTTTCAAATTGTGACTGAATTACACAGAAAGAATTTAAATTTGATTTCAGTTCTTATTTTATCGTCACACATTTTGATTAGATAATCAAGTGTTCTAAAATAAAGTGTGAGAGTAAATACAAACCATATACATTTGTGTCTAATGTCAATGCTATGGTCTTTGTGTAGATATTTAAAAATGAATTTATATGAAATAGTAACACTTTACAATCCATCGGTAACATTAACTAAGGTTATGCTGAGTATTGTTCATTGTTAAACATTTACTAAATTCAATTTTAAAGTTGTATTTCTTAACATTATTTAATGCACTGAACTAACATGAATGATCAAGGTACAATTAATATATTAATATTTTTTATATTTAAAAGGTACAGTACATTATGGTTCAGTACTTTTTTGTATTAAAGTTCAGCACTATTTTATGTGTTATGTTTGTTTTCATTCAGTATCCATTTTAAAAACTATCGATTGATTAACTGGTTATCGGCCAGCGTGGTCCAACCTAAGTATCGGTAAAATCGGTCGACCTCCACTCTTGAATAAGTTGACTTTTTGCATTTCATTTGACCATTATAGTTCCTAAAGAGCCCGACATGCTGTCAAAATAAAAGTCTGCTTACGACACTTATCAGCCAAACAGAAAAACGTAGTCAACGCTGATGATTAAACAATCACAAATTCTGTTATATTTGTCAACAACTCCCAAATGATTTATGAATAAATAATTTTTGATAAAAGCGAATATCTTGCGTACTTGTGTGGTGGAATACAGGGCACTGACACCACCGGTGCGGCTGCTCTCCTCTCGGCCAGGATCTTTCTAGCCCTCTTCATCTTCAGCCGTGATTTTGCTTTGGCCCTCTTCGCCCGCTCTGAGCTCCAGCCCTTCCCGTCCTCCTCGCCGCCTGCCGTATCCTCCTCATCCTCTGCCTCGCCCTCGCTGTGGGAGGAGCCCACGCTGGCCCCGCCCACACCTGCCAGCGGCCGGGCGGAGCCTGGTGGCGTGTGAATGTCACAGTAGGCCGTTTTGCGCACGCTAAAGGAAGTCCCGTTAGCGCCGGTTTCGCGCACAGGCTCCATCTTCATGTAAAGTCCGGCCTGTTGAGCGCAGGTGACGTGGAAGGCGGTGTAGCAGTTGGCTTTGTGGCACTGGATGCAGGCACCAGAGCCGCGCTGTTTGCAGATGTAGCAGGTCAGCTTCCAGCGGGCAGCAGGGATGTGCTCGATGCTGTCGATGGGCTCCAGGAAGACCGTATTAGCAAAACACACCTGTAAGGAAAGCAGGAAACTGTGTGAGGGAAACAATACCTGAATGTGTCAACGCAAAACACACTGAAACGCTCACCTCTGGGATCCAGAGCGCACACACTACATGTGCCCAGCGTGCGTCGTCCGTCTGCTTGAAAGCGCCGCCCTTGTTGGGGCAGAGGGCGCAGTCCACGGCTCGGGAGGGCGACTGCAGGCAGCGCCGACACAACCACTGGCCCTCGGGGATGTAGGGAACGCCGTAGCACTCCTGATGCACTGCCAGGTTACACATGTCACAGAACAGGATGACGTTGCTGTTCTGACACTCGCCGTCGTTACAGATACAGCACACAGCATCTTCATCGATCAGAGAGCTGGGGTCGCCCTGAGGGAAAGGAGCAGCGCATCAGCAATCACGTCTGTGTGAGTGAGTGTGTGTGTGTGTGTGTGTGAATCCATGACACACTCCAAACGCCAGAAGTGCTGCATGAACGCTTAGTTCCACCATGGAATATAAATATAAAAAGGTATCTCACAATTCTGACTTTTCTTCTCAGAATCTTGAGTGTAAATCTTGCCATGTTTACTTTTTTTGGTCAGGTGTCCACTTTCAACCACTTCTGTCCTGATTTCTTCGAGGGGAGGGTCTATGGGTGGGGAATCAGATCTATTAAATCTAATGGACTAGATTTATATTCTGCTCTGACAGACACAAGGCCAGCTGAACGCTGTGAGTGTGTGTTAGAAATCAGGAATGGAGAGAGAACGTTTTCATCTTCAAACCAAACTTGGGTCTTCAGCCGATAAAGATTAAATCCCGTCTGGCTAGCGCTCTTCCCATAATGTTTACACGTTAGGTCAGTCAGCGGAGAGTAGGGGGTCTTTAGAGCCTGTTCGAACACATTCGATAAGCGTTTATACTACGAAAGCAATCCGGTCAAATTCATGTTCAACTTCCTCAGGAAGTGGACGAAACTGGACAAGCTCAAAACGTTTCAGACCCCCGTTTACGCCTGTATAGCGCCGTCCACTCGACCCAAACGCATCTTAAAACCAGGTGTAAACAGGGCCTGAGATGTATGCTTCTCTACCTTTGATATCCCAAAATCCTGTGTGTTCCATTCCATGACGGTTGAGCTAAAAAATAAATATAGTGTTTGAAAGTTGTGGTTTGTGGTCAGTTTGTGTGCGTAACTGCACATTTTGACCAACTTGTTCCACTGCTGATGTTATTTATAATGAGATATGACTACTGTAGTAATTATATATATTTGTGTAATTCTCACCAAAGCTCTCTCTATTTAGTTGTAGATCATTAAACCGTTACGCTGCCTGAGAAGTCTGTCTGAAGCCAGTTTCGTGAGGTACCTTCGTGTGAAGTCACTCGGCAGGGAGGCAACAAAGATTTCGGATGAAGCCTTGGAGTGCAAATGCAAAATAACAGACCTGCCACTTTTTCTACGTAATGTGTTACTTTGTTGTTCACTTTCCAAATCAAAATTTTTACATATAATTATTTTTAAATATAACACATTTGTTTTATGATCTGTCCTGACAGTGATTATTTTAGTAGAATGAGATATATTACAAACTGTTTCTTTGCATTTATTTTGGATTTATTGTCAGCACTGGGCTTGTTCACATTAGCGTTGTCAACAGTACCATAGATTATGTCTATTTTACAACATGTTTTTGAAGCGTTGATCATTGTAGCCAATCACAGACATATCTGTTGAGCGCATGAACACAATGGCCAATCAGAGGTGTTTAAGTTTGTCAGAATCCGCTCAACAGCGTTCAAAATGCTAGAGGGAAATGCTGGTATCGTCACATTTTTAAAACTTCAGTACCGACTTGGTACCGAAGTACCGGTACGTTTGACAACCCTAGTTCACATGGGTAGGGGTACTTTGTACTGTGTGTGAGGATGACCGTGTTTGTCCACCACTACTGAAGACCATTTTGACCCAGGAAAAACTGATAATGATATATATATATATATATATATATATCATTATCAGGAATGATATTTCAATAAGCAAATGCGCTGTTAAATTCTGTTCTCAATATTGCCTAAAACGATTGTGAATATGATTAATCAAAAAGCCTTAACGTCATCCAAATCTGCTGATTTTAGCGAATTTTTTGTGTATGCCAGTCACTGTCATTATGAAGTTAATAAGAAATTACATTTAAATACATATAAAACAGAGTTCTTATACACAGCGTCAGATTTAAAATCCTTTAACAATATCCTATTTTTGTCCATTTAAAAATAGGTTTTTACATTTTCTGGTGTGTGCAAACCTTCCACGATGCTAGGGTGTTATTGTCAACATGCTGCAAAAACCCCTCTGTGATCTTCTGTCCGTTAGTGTGGCTCAAGTTCCTCTTTCAACGTGCGTCTGTGGGTTTTTCAGCTGTTTTCTGCTCCAGCAGATGAAAACGGTGCGTCTGATCACTCAGTAAAGTAACAGCATGCTCTCCTCAACAACACATGATGTGAGGAATCATTCAAACGCTGGTGGAAAACTTTAAAGTGGCCATATTGTGCTATTTTAAAGCTTCCTAATTTTGTTAGGGTTGGGTACCGTTCACATTTTAGCCGGTACCTGAAATTCAGTACCGCTATCCAACGGTACCTTTTTTCAGTACTTTAGGGATGTTTCCCTCAATAACTGTGCAGAAACTGTAAGTCATTTATAGACTAGCTACTTGATTCATTGAATTCATAAAAACAACCATTTTAATATACATTTATTAATTTAATGTCTATGAAAAGATTTCCCACAAATTCTGTGTTGTGTATGTTCTGTTAGTCAAATGAAGACATAAAATATTCATTTAATTTATCCATTTAATTCAACTTTTTTTTTTCACAACTGAGCTTTATACTGTTAAAATTAAAACATGGAAGAAAAATTGTGATTTATTACTTTAAAAATAAAGTTTTGATAATTTATTACTACATTAGTGTTAGTATTACATTGAGACGCATCTAAATTCTACTGTACAACAGTGATATATTTGTCAAGTTAAACCGAACTTTTATTTTGACGGGTTGACGTGAGTTTCTTTGAGTTTCTGTGTGTTTATGACATGACGGTTGTTTTCGTGACTTTCAGAGCGGCTCTGGAGATGAAGTTCATGCATTCATGTCCTCGTATGAGACGGCAGAGATTGATTCTGTGTGTGTGTGGTAAATTAAACCGCTCGTCTGCTCCATTCATTCACACAGAGACATGCAGGACTCATGTTTAAATAGTCTTTTTGCGGTTTAATATTCACAGACACTCGTCTATATCACCAGATGCGTTCTCAGGTACCGAAATTTGGCACAGATTTAATGTGAATCGGTACTCACTAGTACCGACGTAATTCGGTCGGTGCCCTTAAAAGTACAGAGTTCTGTACCTAACCCTACTTACAATAGGTTTACATGCACATTTAATTGTCTCTTTTCTCTAAGTGTCTGAAACGGTTAGTTCGAAGATTGTCTCTAAACCTCTCTGCTGTGATTGGTCAGAAAGCAAACGCTCATTATCATATCTGAATCTCAGCTCTTGACACACAGTGATATGAACAGTAACGATGGCGAGGGTTTGACCGTCTCAATCTCAGCAGAAAACAGCATCTTCTCCACATGAACAACACCAACCAAACACTTCCAGTCTCAGAGACAGCTACAGTGAGTGAGGGCGGGGCTAAGAGACGCTGTTCAGCCAATCAAGACTAGAGGCGTGCATTATGCAAATTAGTTAGAAACCTCCGTAGCGTGAGACTGAATTACAGTCGACTCGTTTCAGTTCAGAATCACGATCTTTGAAACTTTGCAGACCTTTTACATAAAAATAAAAAAACGCTATATTACACACTACATGAAAGTTAATATCCGAAAAAGCATAATAGGGGCACTTCAAGACTTCATTTAGACAGCACCGCTGCAAATCTCACCTTGTTGTGGCTCTCGAAGTAAGACTCCTTCTCCAGTCGGTCCATCAGATACTCAAACACTTCCTGAGGGATGGGCGCCACCCCATCAGAACGACGCCTGTCATTCATGATGTCCAGCCAGATGTAGTCTTCCTCGTCTATATCGTACTCCACCTCTTCGTCCAGCTCCTCGGCAGACTTATCAATGTACCTGAGAGGAGGAGGAGACGCGGCGTCAGAGGTTTTACACTCAAACATCACTGCTATTCCCACTCAGATGCAAACACTCATCTGGAGTAAAATATGCCTTCATTTGAATGTGCAAGAACTCCAATTTATTGGACGTTATACAGTTGCAAGAAAAAGTATGTGAACCGCTTGCAGAATCTGTGAAAATGTGAATAATTTTAACTAAATAAGAGAGATCATACAAAATGCATGTTATTTTTTATTTATTACTGTCCTGAATAAGATATTTTACATAAAAGATGTTTACATTTAGTCCACAAGACAAAAAAAAAGAACTGAATTTATTAAAATGACCCGCTCAAAAGTTTATGAACCATTGATTCTTAATCCTGCATGTCGTTCCCTGATGATCCACGGCTGTGTGTGTGTGTCTGTGTGTCGTTCCCTGGATGATCCTCGATTGTTTTTTAGTTTTGTGATGGTTGTTCTTGAGTCTCTTGTTTGTCCTGAGCAGTTAAACTGACCAACGTTCTTCAGAAAAAATTAGTTTTCCAGCATTTTGTATATTTGAACCCTCTCCAGCAGTGACTGTGTGATATTAAGATCTGAGGACGATTGAGGGACTCAAACACAACTATTAAAAAAGATTGAAACATTCACTGACGCTCCAGAAGGAAACACAACGCATTAAGAGCCGGGGGTGAACACTTATTGAATTTGAAGATCAAGGTAAATTGTACTTAATTTTTTAATAGTCGTGTTTGAGTCCCTCAATCGTCCTCAGATCTCAATATCACACAGTCACTGCTGCAGAGGGTTCAAATATACAAAATATGCTGGAAAACTAAAAGATTTGCAGGAGCTGGAGCTGGATTTTTCTGAAGAAAGATTTTTGAAGATTTTTCACTCACTCACACACTCACTCACACACACACACTCACACACTCACACACTCACTCACACACTCACACACTCACACACTCACACACTCACACACTCACACACTCACACACTCACACACTCACACACTCACACACTCTCACACTCACACACTCACACACTCTCACTCACACTCACACACTCACACACTCTCACACTCTCACACTCTCACACTCTCACACTCTCTCACACTCTCTCACACTCTCTCACACTCTCTCACACTCTCTCACACTCTCTCACACTCTCTCACACTCACACACTCTCTCACACACTCTCACACACTCACTCACTCACACACTCACTCACACACTCACACACTCACACACTCACACACTCACACACTCACTCACTCACACACTCACTCACACACTCACTCACACTCTCACTCACTCACACTCTCACTCACTCACACTCTCACTCACTCACACTCTCACTCACTCACACTCTCACTCACTCACACTCTCACTCACTCACACTCTCACTCACTCACACTCTCACACACACACACACACACACACACACACACACACACACACTCACTCACACACACACGCACACACACACACTCACTCACTCACACGCTCACACACTCGCTCACACACTCGTTTAAAATTTAAATATCAAGCAGCACAACAGAAGCTCAGTGGACTCGCTCTGAAGTGACTGACAGCGCTCTTCGCTCGCTTTGTTTATAACCCATGCACACTTTGAATAAAAGTAATTTCTCATGCTACTAGCCACACACTGCAAAGTTTCTGGATTGACAACCGTAAATAAATGCGGGATTGGAGCGGAAAATGTGATGACTGACAGCGATATAACCATAGCAACAGACGGGACAAAAATATGTCATGCAATCTAATAAAATTACTGTTAGAATTTCATAATATAATGGACAGAATTTTAAACGTAGTTTCTTATCAGAAGTAACAAAGCACAAGCTCTTTGTGATTATTGGATGGGAGGCGCTACAAATAATGTTTAGTGTAGGGGAAAAACGCAGACCTGGCAACCCTGAACTACAGGCGATTCATCGGGTCCGCTTTAACATCGCTGTTTTTTAACTGTCAATGCGTCACGGTCACATTAAAGGATTAGTTCACTGCAGAATTAAAATTTCCTGATCATTTACTCACCCCACGTCATTCAAGATGTTCATGTCTTTCTTTCTTCTGTCGAAAAGAAATTAAGGTTTTTGAGGAAAACATTCCAGGATTTTTCTCCATATAGTGGACTTCATCGGGACCAACGGGTTGAAGGTCCAAATTGCCGTTTCAGTGCAGCTTCAAAGAGCTCGACACGATCCCAGCCGAGGAATAAAGCCTCGTCTGGGATCAGCGTACAGTGATGCGAATTTCTTCATCAGAAGAGTATGCGCGTACTGTATGCGGACTGCCGGATTTTGGTAACCACCTGTACTTTGTAGCCTACATCTTGCACATGCGCATTTAAATTTTTTTGCAGTATTTACATGGGTTGTAACTCGTGGCGAGAGACTGCTCAATGCGTCGAACGCCTGTGTACGCGTACGAGTGAAAAGAAGTATACTTTGCAAGGCTGTGTGTTCGACTGTGTGTACGTTCACGTAAAAAAACGAAGAATACTTTGGGCTTAAGGGTCTTATCTAGCGAAACGATCTGCCATTTTCCAAAAAAAAAAAAACTAAAACGTACATACTTTTAAACCACAAATGCTCGTCTTGCTCTGCGATGCGCCACACATACGTAGTCGCGTTGGAAAGGTCACGCGTGACGTAGGTGAAAGTACCGACCCAGTGTTTACAAAGCACTAAAGGTCTTTGCACACTCAGTCCGAAATTTTCGTATGTGTTTTTCCGTACTTGTCATCCTCCGCTTGTATGGTGGCTCTGAATGCTTGCTACGGATGCGAAAAACGCCGAAAACTCAAACCGATCCGAATGTTTTTTTATGACGGACAAAAGTTTCAGAGGCAGTGTGCAAACGTGATTGATGATGTAGTATTTATTTCTTAACGTGCAAAAATTTCGGACCCAGTGTGCAAAGACCTTAAGTCAAACGCCCTTTACAACAAAAAAAAAAATGGTAAAACAACAATGTCGGACGATTTTGATGTTGGAGGAGAAAATGAGATGGAGTTTTTCACCCTAGCCGCCTACGTCACGCGTGACCTTTCCAACATGATTACGTAATGCGTAGCGCATCGCAGAGCAAGACGAGCATTTGTGGTCAAAAAGTATATAAATGTTTAGTTTGTTTTAGAAAATGGCCAATGGTTTGGCTAGATAAGACCCTATTCCTCGGCTGGGATCGTGTCGAGCTCTTTGAATCTGCACTGAAACTGCAACTTGGACCTTCAACCCGTTGGTCCCGATAAAGTCCACTATATGGAGAAAAATCCTGGAATATTTTTCTCAAAAACCTTCATTTCTTTTCGACTGAAGAAAGAAAGACCTGAACACAATGACGTGGGGTGAGTAAATGATCAGGCAATTTTAATTCTGTGAACTAATTTAACTTTGACAGCCCTAAATTCAACACGAGAGTTTTTCTTCACACACAGTAAGAGTTGCAGTTTGACATGTTTCTCCCGCCCCCTTTGATTGACAGGATATAATCAGCCCTCATCTTCGGCTGTTTTTAAACAATCGGCCAATGGCTGATAGTGAAAATAATTGCTTTTATCGACAGATACATCATGCATCCCTAATTTTAAATATTCCTTTTGTGTTAATTTGGTAAAAAGCAGTAAGTGGTCACTATGTCTAAATTATAATTTTTTTTTTTTTTTAAACAGTTGATTTTGCAGTAATTACTTTGTAACAATGTGTCTTTTTTCATGGGGGACAAAAACCCCACTATTTTACACAATTTACACACAAATGATTCAGCTCTGTCGCCCAGCCCAAGAGCGCTCCCATAATCCCCTTATCACCGTCGCTGACAGAGCTCCACACACTCACAAACACTGCCGCTGCAATCAATCACACTGTTCACACTGCACAATAAATCTGGTATTTAAACTGTGTGTGTGTGTGTAATGTGTGCGTTTTGTTTATTATAGCAGTGGTCTAGTTGTCATGTTGCCTAATCGCAGTATATACTGGGTGCCGACTAAATAATTCCAAAACACATTTTCTAAAAAATTTTCTGACATTTCACTTTATATTGAGAAATAGTTTTAAACAACAAAGTTAAAGCTACATAAATGTGGAAAACGTTATATGGAATTTCTTTTGAAGTTGTGTAATTAATAAATCAACACAAAAAAAAATGACCAGAAATAAATGCAATAAAAAAAATATATTAAAAAAAACATTAAATCTCGCTCTCTCTCTCTCTCTCCACCAATAGCAAACCACAACCATCCAATCAATTCCCCACAGACAAGATCAAGCCCGCCCTACATTTGTTCTTGTATGTGAAGTTTCAGCTCAAAATACCCCACAGATCAATTTATAGCATGTTAAAATTGTCACTTTTTGAGGGTGAGCAAAAACGCACTGTTTTTGTGTCCCTTTAAATGCAAATGAGCTGCTGCTCCCCGCCCCCTTTCAAGAAGAGGGCGGAGCTTCAAGAGCTCATGTTAGCAGCTCCGGTTACCTCACTCACACACACTGAAAATATCAGAAACTGTTCAGCCTTTTATGATCAAACCGGAGTCGGACAATGATGGAGAGACTCAAGAAGAAGAGACCACATGTAGAATGAGACAGGACGCTTCTGAAGGGATAGTTGATGAATTTATGAGTTAACGATCTTCAGTCATTGATTAGCATATTCTGTCATGATAATCTCTAAACCGCTGGTGTGGGAACTGTTGTGAGATGAGCCAGAGAATATCTGCTGCATGAAGAGAGAACAGGGATAGTTTAGTTTAATTACGGTTATAACTTATGTTGTCATCTTGCTTTATGACATGCTATTGCATTTGTGTTCGTACTGTATCGCAATAAATGTGAAACGACAGCTTGAGCGACTCCCAAATGTGCTCGACTGCAACAACTCTTCTCAACATGTTCCCGGGGGCGGGGTTTATGTAAATTTTAGTGTTAGTGATGTCACTAACCCGTGAAGAAGCTCGTTGTAGTCAGCCGTTTGTTGTAGTCCTTAAAAAGCGATTTCTGTAAAAGAAAATATCTCCCTTTGCTTTGAACTTTGAGCGTCGTAACTTTGCAGATGTTGTTTATGCTCAAACAGCAACATCACACACTCACTAAAGCCAAACAAGTGAATTCACAATCAACCACCCCTTTAAAGAAAGGGGCTTTTATTTCATGCTGACTTGCTCAAATTGCAGCCCTGGACAAGACTTCAAAACTCATCACATCTCACACCTAAAGTAATTATACACATACGCATGTGCGTACAGCAACTGTTTTGAGGTTGAACCTGTATTACCTGTAGTAAGACATGGGTCGAGGGGGCGCGTCCGGTCTCTCTTGATCCAGCTCTCGAAACACCACCTCAGGCAGCTTGACGGCCGGCCCGGGCGGGTTTATGTGATGGTGTGAGCTGCTGTCCTTCTTCTTCTCTTTGCTCTTGTGCTTTCCTGTTTTCTGAGTCCCTTTCTCCCCATTGGCTGCAGAACTGTCCAATCTGTCTTTGCCAATTCCCCCGGCCTCGCTGCCGTTACACGCGCCCACTCCCGATGACGGAGGCTCCTCGGCGCCGCTGTCCTCCTCCGAAACCACATCCAGGTTGTCGAAGATGCTGATGCGGTGAACACGCCCGCGGATCTCCAGCTCCACCATCCGCTGCGCTTCGGCGTAGGTCATGGTCTCTCTGACGGGCGAGTGTGAGTGCTCCGAGCGTTCGGCAGGGCTGCCCGGCGTCGCCGCCTGCCCGGTAACCCCAGATCCCGTGCTAGAATCGGGGCCGTCGGCTGACCCCGGAAGGGAGGAGCGCGGCGGCCGGCCCTTGCGCTTCTTCTGAGGGCTGCCCTGCGGCGGAGGCGGGTTGTCGTGGTCATAGTGGTAGAGGTGGTACTCGATGCCGCTGTAGCTTTTGTAGACCTTACGGCAGCTTTCCACCGGACACTCGTAGGGCGGTTTGGTCGCCCGCAGGTTGTGGCAGAACGTCTTGACGTCAAAGTCCAGCCCCATGCCGTCGATGCACACCGCAGCGTCACGACTGGTCCGGCTTACATCTGTGAGGACGAGAAAAATGCCACATTAATTCAAATCAAGTTCATAACACGTTCCACAATTACATAATGTGCAGCTTCACAGGAAATGCAATTTCGGAAGTATTCTGTTATCAGTCAGAGAGATGAGTGTGATATATAATATACATACAGTACCGGTCAAAAGTTTGGAAACATTAAGATTTTCAAATGTTTTTGAGAGTCTCTTCTGCTGCATTTATTTGATCAAAAATACAGTAAAAACAATGAAATATGACTTGTGTAAATCATCTGTTCTCTATGTGAATATATAGTAAAGTGTAATTTATTCCTGTGATCAAAGCTGAATTTATCATCATTACTCCAGTCTTCAGTGTCACATGATCCTTCACAAATCATTCTAATATGAGAATTTTATGCTCAATTATTAATATTTTATTAATGTTGAAAACCATTTTTGCATGCTTAATATTTCTGTGGAAACCATGATACATTCTTGTCAGGATTCTGTGATGAATAGAAAGTATAAAAAAAAACAACATTTATTTGAAATAGAACATTCTGTAACATTATAAATGTGTTTACTGTCACTTTTGATCAATTTATTGCGTCCTTGCTGAATTTTTTTTTATAATATGGTTTTCAATAAATAAATAAATAAATAAATATGAAGCAGCACAACTGTTTTCAACACTGATAATAATCATAAATGTTTTGGCCGATACCGACAACCAATAATTATTTATATTTGAAAGCCGATAACTGATATATCGGCCGATATCAATCATATTTCAGTGCGCATCTGAAGTGTCTCAGCTGAAGGAAATAATACATTATTTATCGGCTTTAATATATCGGACAAATTTTCTTATCAGGCCAATAACATTAAAAATGAACACATATCAGCCGACACCGATAACAGTAAAAAGGAACACATATCAGCCGATACAATAACAGTAAAAACGAACACATATCAGCCGATACCGATAACAGTAAAAACTAACACATATCAGTCGACACCGATAACATTAAAAACGAACACATATCGGCCGACACCGATAACAGTAAAATGAACACATATCAGTCGACACCGATAACATTAAAAACGAACACATATCGGCCGACACCGATAACAGTAAAATGAACACATATCAGTCGACACCGTTAACAGTAAAAACAAACACATATCAGCCGACACCGATAACATTAAAAACGAACACATATCAGCCGACACCGATAACATTAAAAACGAACACATATCGGCCGACACCGATAACAGTAAAAACGAACACATATCGGCCGACACCGATAACATTAAAAACGAACACATATAAGCCGACACCGATAACATTAAAAAGGAACACATATCAGCCGATACCGATAACATTAAAAAGGAACACATATCAGCCGATACAATAACATTAAAAACGAACACATATCAGCCGACACCGATAACATTAAAAACAAACACATATCAGCCGACACCGATAACATTAAAAACGAACACATATCGGCCGACACCGATAACAGTAAAAACGAACACATATCGGCCGACACCGATAACATTAAAAACGAACACATATAAGCCGACACCGATAACATTAAAAAGGAACACATATCAGCCGATACCGATAACATTAAAAAGGAACACATATCAGCCGATACAATAACATTAAAAACGAACACATATCGGCCGACACCGATAACATTAAAAAGGAACACATATAAGCCGACACCGATAACAGTAAAAAGGAACACATATCAGCCGACATTGATAACATTAAAAAGGAACACATATCAGCCGACACCGATAACATTAAAAAGGAACACATATAAGCCGACACCGATAACATTAAAAACGAACACATATCGGCCGACACCGATAACATTAAAAAGGAACACATATCAGCCGACATTGATAACATTAAAAAGGAACACATATCAGCCGACACCGATAACATTAAAAACGAACACATATCAGCCGACACCGATAACATTAAAAAGGAACACATATCAGCCGACACCGATAACATTAAAAACGGACACATATCAGCCGATACCGATAACAGTAAAAACGAACACATATCACCTGATACCGATAACATTAAAAACGAACACATATCAGCCGACACCGATAACATTAAAAAGGAACACATATCAGCCGACACCGATAACATTAAAAAGGAACACATATCAGCCGACACCGATAACATTAAAAAGGAACACATATCAGCCGACACCGATAACATTAAAAAGGAACACATATCAGCCGATACCGATAACATTAAAAAGGAACACATATCAGCCGACACCGATAACATTAAAAACGAACACATATCAGCCGACACCGATAACAGTAAAAACGAACACATATCAGCAGACACCGATAACATTAAAAACGAACACATATCAGCAGACACCGATAACAGTAAAAACGAACACATATCAGCCGACACCGATAACATTAAAAACGAACACATATCAGCCGACACCGATAACAGTAAAAAGGAACACATATCAGCCGATACCGATAACAGTAAAAACGAACACATATCAGCAGACACCGATAACATTAAAAACGAACACATATCAGCAGACACCGATAACAGTAAAAACGAACACATATCAGCCGACACCGATAACATTAAAAACGAACACATATCAGCCGACACCGATAACAGTAAAAACGAACACATATCAGCCGACACCGATAACAGTAAAAACGAACACATATCAGCCGACACCGATAACATTAAAAAGGAACACATATCAGCCGACACCGATAACATTAAAAAGGAACACATATCAGCCGACACCGATAACAGTAAAAACGAACACATATCAGCCGATACCGATAACAGTAAAAACGAACACATATCAGCAGACACCGATAACATTAAAAACGAACACATATCAGCAGACACCGATAACAGTAAAAACGAACACATATCAGCCGACACCGATAACATTAAAAACGAACACATATCAGCCGACACCGATAACATTAAAAACGAACACATATCAGCCGACACCGATAACAGTAAAAACGAACACATATCAGCCGACACCGATAACAGTAAAAACGAACACATATCAGCCGACACCGATAACATTAAAAACGAACACATATCAGCCGACACCGATAACATTAAAAACGAACACATATCAGCCGATACCGATAACATTAAAAACGAACACATATCAGCCGACACCGATAACATTAAAAACGAACACATATCAGCCGATACCGATAACAGTAAAAACGAACACATATCAGCCGATACCGATAACTTTAAAAACGAACACATATCGGCCGATACCGATAACATTAAAAACACATATCAGCCGACACCGATAACATTAAAAACGAACACATATCAGCCGACACCGATAACATTAAAAACGAACACATATCAGCCGACACCGATAACATTAAAAACGAACACATATCACATATGGTGGCCGATATATGGTGCATCCCTAAAATGCTTTTGATCACAAGTTTGCTATTAAATTGCACTGTAAAAAAATATGTTTTGAAGTTGTAAGAAACTGTCTTACAAGAACATTCTATTAAATCAAAATGTTACTTGGTAATTCTGTGTGACTGACTGAAGTGACACTGTAACAGGCATTTCCCTCCATTATGTTACTGTTGATTTCTGCAGCGTTACACATGATGTCACACAGTCTGTTTACTACGGAAATCCAAGCATTAAGCTTCATACAACTCCATCACGAAACACTACTGAGATGTTACTAACATAGTTTCACATTTACCATGGTACTAAATGATTACCACAGTAATATACAATGTATTTACATGATACTCTTAAAAAAACTTCAAAGAATTTACCATGGTAAAGGTTCAAACACATGGTATCTCCATGGTAGTTTGTGTTAGCCGCGTTTACTTTGCAAATGTGCCAAGTATAGAAATATGCTAATGTGAAATATGAGTTTACACAAGATAATTTTACTCACAATCAGATCTCTAACAGGTGAAAGTGTTTTGTCGTAAACACCAACTACTCCAGAGTCCACGGCGGATTTCACGCTCCCTCCGAGAACGAGGATTGACCCTGAGATGAGTTTAATTCACAACAGAAGAGTTTGAGCTGAATTAATAGATCCTTTATGAATTCTGATCATCACACATTGAATAACACCAGGAACTGAAGCTAACGAACAAAGGGGCTATCGCGCGATTCGCGTCCGCACATTCACCAATCGCTCCACACGGGAACCCGCGTTTTTAAAAGTATTTTGGCGACAATATTTCTAATTCGTAACATACAATCGGTTAACGCAGATACTTGATAAAAATCCAATCAGAAATCTCCCTATGTCCGTGATTATTTTTTCTGCTTCTCTCTGTACTGACGAATCAGCCGTCGGTGGTCACGCGGTTGCCCGCTGCGTCTGTCCATTATTTAGTATGCAAGTAGAAAAACAAATAATTCTGCAAGGAATATTGGACTAGTGCTATTTTAGCTGTAATATCTGGATTGTTTATATATAATAAAGCATACTGGCTCCAATTCATGGGCATTACAGCGGTACAAACATGAGTGGATTGGGTGTGTGAACGCTTTGCATTGGATATTTGAATGTGTCGCATGAGCGCAGTGGCCGCCGCAGACCTGCAGAGGGCGCCGCTTCACCTACATCAATCACTTCATACTAACAATAAACATGTTTACCGGGGTTTACTTAAAGCGATAGTTCACTCAAAATGCTGCCCATATTCTACAGGTTTGGAAGAACTTGAGGGTGAGTAAATGATGACAGAATTTTCATTTTTGTGTCAACTATCCCTTTAAAAATCCCCTTAAAAATGAAGGGCGGGGCTTGATTTATTGATTAGATGGTTGTGGTTTGCTATTGGTCGATCTCATGTGAGTGACAGGTCGCCCCGCCCTCGCGCCAGTAAACACGTCATCAGAGAAGATATTTTGATTCAAGATTTCATTTAAAGCCGTTCACAATGTAGTTTGCATGATTCGTTTTCATATGTTCTCATTTATTTTTAACGCATTTGACAATCAAAGATCTAAGTCTTGTATTTCAGTAAAAAACACTTCACATATATGGCACATATAAAAAAAATCATGCTTTATAAATCATAATATAAGTCATTATGACATACTAAATCGACATTATGCATTACATAAAGTATCTATACATAAAAAGGCATCGTTATGAGATAGAAAGTCATACCAGCTAACACAAGAATGTTTTAAGAACGTTCCCATAAAGTTATGAAAGTATATATGTATTATATGTATAATAATGGAACATTCAATTGTATAATTTCACAAACATTATGGGAACGTTACTTTTGAATGTAGTCAATTTTTTAATCTCATATATAGCTTAGCTTTTTATGTCATAATTATGATTTTTGTTCTGATTTTATGTCATCATCATTGCTGGGTAACTGATTACATGCATTCTGGATTACGTAATCAGATTCCAAAAATTAAATACTTGTAATTAGATTATGTTATGTTTTTTAAAATAATACTCATAATCAGAATACTTTTTATTGCTTTTTTTTTTAATTACATGATTACTTAATATTCACAAAATGGCAGTAAATTGCTTACTTTGATTGTTTTTATTTTAAATTATAACATTACTTATTTCTCATCAGTTAACTTTTTATGATTTGATTAATCATTAGCTTTTTATAAATATATGAACCCCATTTCCGAACCTTAGTTTGGGAAACCCTGAAATAATGTAATGTTTAATGCACTTCATGCTGTTGATAACAAAGAATGGAATCATTTTTATTAATATGTTGTAGTGCTGGGGAAAAATTAATTGCGAATCATCCAAAATAAAAGTTTTTGTTTACATACACTCACCTAAAGGATTATTAGGAACACCATACTAATACTGTGTTTGACCCCCTTTCGCCTTCAGAACTGCCTTAATTCTACGTGGCATTGATTCAACAAGGTGCTGAAAGCATTCTTTAGAAATGTTGGCCCATATTGATAGGATAGCATCTTGCAGTTGATGGAGATTTGTGGGATGCACATCCAGGGCACGAAGCTCCCGTTCCACCACATCCCAAAGATGCTCTATTGGGTTGAGATCTGGTGACTGTGGGGGCCATTTTAGTACAGTGAACTCATTGTCATGTTCAAGAAACCAATTTGAAATGATTCGAGCTTTGTGACATGGTGCATTATCCTGCTGGAAGTAGCCATCAGAGGATGGGTACATGGTGGTCATAAAGGGATGGACATGGTCAGAAACAATGCTCAGGTAGGCCGTGGCATTTAAACGATGCCCAATTGGCACTAAGGGGCCTAAAGTGTGCCAAGAAAACATCCCCCACACCATTACACCACCACCACCAGTCTGCACAGTGGTAACAAGGCATGATGGATCCATGTTCTCATTCTGTTTACGCCAAATTCTGACTCTACCATCTGAATGTCTCAACAGAAATCCAGACTCATCAGACCAGGCAACATTTTTCCAGTCTTCAACTGTCCAATTTTGGTGAGCTCGTGCAAATTGTAGCCTCTTTTTCCTATTTGTAGTGGAGATGAGTGGTACCCGGTGGGGTCTTCTGCTGTTGTAGCCCATCCGCCTCAAGGTTGTGCGTGTTGTGGCTTCACAAATGCTTTGCTGCATACCTCGGTTGTAACGAGTGGTTATTTCAGTCAAAGTTGCTCTTCTATCAGCTTGAATCAGTCGGCCCATTGTCCTCTGACCTCTAGCATCAACAAGGCATTTTCGCCCACAGGACTGCCGCATACTGGATGTTTTTCCCTTTTCACACCATTCTTTGTAAACTCTAGAAATGGTTGTGCGTGAAAATCCCAGTAACTGAGCAGATTGTGAAATACTCAGACCGGCCCGTCTGGCACCAACAACCATGCCACGCTCAAAATTGCTTAAATCACCTTTCTTTCCCATTCTGACATTCAGTTTGGAGTTCAGGAGATTGTCTTGACCAGGACCACACCCCTAAATGCATTGAAGCAACTGCCATGTGATTGGTTGATTAGATAATTGCATTAATGAGGAATTGAACAGGTGTTCCTAATAATCCTTTAGGTGAGTGTATATGGGAGGAATCAAATCTATATTATTTTTTATGCAAAAAAACCTTATTAACATTATAAGCGAACCTCAAGGAACATATAAAAAAAACAAAAAACAATTTCATGACCCCTTTAAACAACTATTTCCAAAAACAGGCACTTTTGAAAGATAGATTCAGACTTAATCTTCACGGGGAAGAGATTGAGAATGAAGGAGGGAGACACTTTTTATCAGTAATGGACTTTTTATGTCAGAATTAAGATTTACAAGCATGTTTTGGACTTCGGCAGAGAAGAGAAGAAACACAAAGACTCTTTTTGCTTCCAGATGCTCATGGTACATTATCCTGAGGGAGAATATGAACACACAAACAAACTCAGTCATTGTTTCACGACTTCTGGTCGTCTCAAATGTACTTATTTTAAAGTTTCGATTTATATATATATATATTAGTTATTCCAAATATTGTTCCACCCTCAAGTCGTTCCACTGAATCGTCGAAAAGAATCGATTCCATCGAACGATTCGTTTGCTGCTCGGACAGCTTTAATAGAGTCAGTTGTGTCTGTGGAGAAAGGCAGCTGGCTCCAGAAAACCATTCGAGAGACGGACAATGGGATCGACAAATCAGGACAAATGAAGGGGAAAACGGCTCGTGTCACTTCAACATATAAAGTCGGAGGAAGTTGCGGTCAGTGTTTCTCTTTCCTCATTCACACTGAAGATATAAAGTGTCAGTGCGAGTTGAATCCGGTTCATTGCTCTCGCTCTTCAAGCGTGTGAGGTTTCTGATACAATGCCTTAGGATAAACAGAAACAGACTCAAATGTTTACATGCATCGAGCTGTGAAGTTCATGTGGACAGCAGCTCAGTTACTGAGATCTCTGACTTCTGAATGAATGCAGACACTAGATCTCTTCCAGAAGTGTTTTGGGAGAAATCTGAGAAGTAGCCAATCTTTGCTCTCAGTTTACTATTACTGTTGTCCAGAAATGCTTGAGAGATGAAGGAGATCTGGTTTGAGGAGATGTTTGCTCTTGTCTTCTGCTTCAAAGCTTGCTGTGGCATTGCAGTGAGGATGTCTGCACTTCCTTCATAACCACTTATGTTTTCTTTTAAACGGGAAACAGGACCATTTTCATTACTTGTAATACTCAGTTGCAGGTTTGCTGTGAGTCCAATAGTGGTCAGCTCAGTCACCCATCAAAAATATAGATCAGCAGTTATCGGGGGTCAAGCTTTAAAGGTTACATGAGTAATAAGATATCATGTTTTGTTAAGCAAGCATGTAACCTCTTAGATCATAGATGGAAAAGACCATTTACAGCAAATACAGGCAATTTTTTTTTGACAGTTGTTGCCCAATCTCCACCACTTTTTTTAGGTGTCCTCAACGTGTGCCCATACATATGTGTGTAAAATTTGATGTAAATATCTCATTTCGTTTTGAAGTTATAGACACTTATATTTATGAGAGCATAAAAGTGACCCATGGGCGAAATTGATTGGATTTATTTGCCACTTCCTATCAAAATTTTGACATTTGGGCATTATTGTTGAGCTATTGACATATGTTTTTGAATTTCCTGCGGTGGTCTCGTCTTGACTAGCCTACCTGGAATGTTTGGTATCGTTGGACTCGGCAAGGATTCAGGAGTCTAAGGAGGTGACTCCCGTGAAAAGCAGTGGCTCGAAACTTCTCAGGCTCCTTCAGGGCATCGGCACGACAACGCATACAGAGTTTCGTTCCGATTGGCCTCCATTAACCTTGTCTAATAGATGCTCAAATTTCATTGGCTGATGGCGGCCAGGTTGTTAGAGATACGCCAATGTCCTCATAGAGCGACATGGCACCTTGGACAAAGACACTGCATGCCAATTTTCAAGTCAATCGGACTAACGGTTGGGCGGTTATAGCCATTTTCATGTTTTTTTTCCTGTTATAGTGCCACCAAGTGGCCAATCACCACGATTTTTTTCATGTGACCTCAGATTAGAGGTCTGCGCGGGACTGTTTTTTCGTCCCGCTCCCGCTAGGTTCTATTCACTCTGTGTTCACCCGCTTAGAATGATTTTCTTCCCGACCCGACAGATCCCGCTAAATTTAGACCTCGTTTCCAGATTTAAATTTCCCCTAAAGAAAGAAAGTGACTGGGATAACATATATAAAATGTTGGCTATACAATCATTTTATTTGTATCTTATGATACTGTCAACACTGTAAAAAATGTCACAGAGAAAAATAGGCTAACTCAAAAATATAAGCCAAAAATACAAATAAACGACAACTGTCGGCTTACTAGCTATAGCTACTACAAAATGAAATCTTTTTTTAACATCCACGCAAAAACAGAACGTCGCTGACTGACGACAGTTTCATTACCAAACGTCTCTCCTCCAAAATCCGACCACAAAGGCTGAATGTTCTCTCTGAAGGTGCTCTCGTGGACTGGATGCAAGGAACATATTTTGCCAGGTTCAGGGCAGGGAACTGGGAACTGTGTGAATGCCACCACTGCAGAAAGTTTTGTTCACTTCAAGTTCAAGCGTGGATGCGCTGTTGTCAAAGGATGTCGGGAGCGGACGGGCTGTTGTCAGACCGTCAAAGTACACCAGAGTTACCGACAGCTGCCGTCTTTGCTTTGGAAATTTACTCCCGTGCCGCAAGAAAACTGATCGGGTCCCGCAGTTCCCGTGGGAGAGCCGCGGGAATGCAGACCTCTACCTCAGATTGAGCTCATACATGTGTCCCAAGTTTATAATATCTTCGTTAATATCTTTCCATTCTCGAGTTATAGCCATTTTAGTAAAAGTGGCCCCGGTCACATCGAACATTTTGGCTCCCCTTAGTGACCGAGTCAAATTTTTGATGAATACTGATATTCACTCTCCAGAGAATATTTCTGCACTGGTTTGGTTCTGATCAGCCAAAAAAACTAGGAGTAGTTCGCAAGAGTAGGTTTTTCAAAAAATCCAAAATTTCTCAAATGTCGCCTGAAGGGCGAGCCAATCCGAGGCATGCCTAATGGTTTAGGAGTTATGAGCCATTTTGTACATTTGAGCGCTGTAGCGCCACCATCAGGCCGATTGGGCCGCGCCTTGGTGATGTTGTAGAAGGTGTGGGTAGCACCACCCCTCAAAGTTTCAAGACTCTACGACTTACGGACTGGTCTGCCCGATCAGTTTTAGGGGAGAATGCTGATCCTTGGAAAATGTAACAATTCACTGATTCTTGAGATAAGGGTTTTAGATGTTAAAAAATAAAAACTAACACTACATTATTAAAAATTGGTATTTTTGTAGACAAAGGTCTCAGATAATGAACCATGTAAGGGAACAGGCTTATTTCTAAATATTTTTTCTAAAAAATTATATTTATTCACTCCATAACTTAAAGGTGCACTATGTAACTTTTCCGTCCGCTAGAGGTCGCCTATTCAAAACAAAGGCGTAGTTTGATGACAGCAAGTTTGAGCGCAGGGACATGTGGTCATGTGGGACATGTGGTCTTCACCTCACAGCCGGTGGAAAAGAATCGGGATAGGACTCGGGCAGAAATCATGTTCATGGATGCGATTATTAACGTTACTGTAGTGTGAAGCAGAGCAGGACCGAGTGTTGTGGGAGCTGAGCGAGGCCGCTGGAGCGATTGCGCAACACACGCCTCACGAGCGGCGGGACTTTTATTATGCCACAGTCGCCGGCGCCATTTCCGCTTTTCCGGTCATGAGTATGAGGTAACGCAGCTCTGTTTATCATATCAGATACATTTGAGTGTGTTAAATGATGTTCTGACGTTACTCTGTGCGTTCGCTCGGCGGCTGCTAGGACACGTGTTGCACACTGCAGTGAGAGTAAAGCGTTTCTGCTGAATAACACCAGAAACCGAGCGTAACGCAGATATGACGCCATTGACAGGCGACGCCCTCACACGTCCCGGTTCCTTGGTTAAAATATCAATTTTCGATTTACAAATGGTTGGAAACATGGGATATTGTAAGTACTCAACTGAACAAAATATATAACACTGGCCTAGTGGTTTTGGGATATTTTACTGAAAAAATGTTACATAGTGCACCTTTAATTTGTGTCAACTCCGTCAGACACACTAAAAAGCATGCTAATTTAATCCATCCAAAAACAATGTAACAATGTGGTTTTCAGTAAAGGATCTAAATCATAAAATACATTTTTTGTTTATTTTTTGTTTGTTTTCACACCATTATGAACAACCCAGTTTCTAAATTCCTTAATTCTTCTTTTTAATATTAAACATATATCACCAATGTTCTTAGGTGATTAAGACATAATATCGTGTAGTTCCATTGATGTTTTAACATTTTTACACAATAAATTGAAAAAAAGAATAAGACACTTCTTTCAAAATTAACAAAAACCTGCACCTGACGGTGTAAAATACTGATGAAGTTGTCAAAGGTTGAGCTGAGGCCAAATATACAGTATAATGTGTAAACAGCATTAGAAAAACATATTAAATCACATTATACAGACTTTCTGAGAGCACTTGTCAACCATCATTCATAAAACCTGACGGAGTTGACAAAATTGAATTGTTTTCCACCTTAACCATGTGTTTAGCACTAGTTTAGTTGTTTTCCTCAGTTGTAGCTGTGTTAATAAAATGGCAAGATTTATCCCACAGAAACTATTACACTGCGGTGACCGCAGAGACTTCAATATTGTTTGTTTAAAATATTAAATAATCTATAACTTCCAGGTCTTTGTGTTCGACTGTGAGATCCACAGTGAGCAGGAAAGAGCAAGTGCTCTTCAGAGTTAAAGCTGCCCACGACACTGCCTGATTTATTCTGAATTATTAAAAAAATCCTGACGGAGTTGACGCAAAGTGAGGACGCAATATCTTAAAGATCTCCGCCTTTTAATGTAACTGTGTATTTTTAATTTGTTGCTTTTTTAAACACTTTGTTTGGCAGTTTTACGTTGTGACCTCATACAAATTTCCCTTAGATGTAACTTTTTAAGTATTTTTATTGTGTTGACATTCTTACTTTTTAACATAAATAGGGCTTTTGTGTTTGGGACATGTTTTGTCCCTTATCTCAAGAATCAGTGAATTACGGTAGGGTTTCAGCACTACGCTCTTGAACCGCTCATTATATTGTGAGAGATTCATAATCCCATCAGCAGTGTTATGTCGCTCAGACTGTGTTCAGTGATCAGAGATCTTTAGCTGCTCATGCTTATTGATACCGTCTTTAATTATATGCTATACATGCCTTCATCTGATGCCTTTATTTCCTAAACACAAAACCATTTGCAGTTAGTTTCAGTAAAAGCTCTTGATGGACTGAAGGGGAAGTTTTGAGTTCTGAAAGTTGCGTAGTACATCAAGCATTCATAGTTTATCATCTCTCTTTCATACACTGACCAGCTCTACTCTCTCGTGACTTCATCATCCCTCTCTCTTTCATTCGTCTGTTTGATTCATCCCTCTGTTCTGTTCCTCTTTCATGCTCGTCATCTCTTCTCTGCAAAAACACTGCAGGCTTTGTTCGTCCCTTGCTTTCATCATCAATTCTTCCTTCACTCTGCCCTTTCTGTCCGTTTCTTTCACTTCATAAACTTTCTATGGGGTTTTTGTGGAAAACAGTTATGGGGAGAACAGTAGCAAGCA
Organism: Rhinogobio ventralis; assembly: GCA_039654625.1. Lineage (NCBI taxonomy): Eukaryota > Metazoa > Chordata > Actinopteri > Cypriniformes > Gobionidae > Rhinogobio > Rhinogobio ventralis. The sequence goes on along the minus strand of CM077211.1, from coordinate 1,392,294 downwards.
AAAACAACAACAAATAAACAGATGGATGGATGGATGGGTGGATGGACGGACGGATGGACGGACGGACGGATGGATGGATAGATAGATGGAAGGGGCGGGATAGATGGTTGGATAGACAGACGGATGGATGGATGGATGGACAAATAGATGATAGATAGATAAACGGATGACTGGATGAATAGATGGATAGATAGATAGACAAACAGAGAGACAGACAGAAGACTGGATGAATAGATGGATGGATAGACCGACAGATAGATGGATGGATGGATGAACAGATGGATGGACGGATAGATAGACAGATGACTGGATGAATAGATGGACGGATGGATGGATGGATGGGTGGACAAATAGATGATAGATAGATAGACGGATGACAGAATGAATAGATCTGGACAGATGGACGGATGGATGGATGGATGGATGGGTGGATGGATGATGGATGGATGGATGGATGGGCGGATGGATTAATGGATGGACGGATGGATGGATGGACGGACGGATTAATGGATGGACGGATGGATGATAGATGGATGGATAGATAGATGGATAGATAGATGGATGGAGGGACTGACAGATTAATGGATGGATGCATGGATGGATGGATGGATGGATGGATGGATGGATGGATGAACGGATGGATGAACAAATAAATGATGGATGTGAGTTTGTGTATTGTTGAGGAGGCTTTATTAGAAGTGCTGATATGAATGTGTGTGTGTTTGTGTGTGTTCGGCCACTAGAGTGCATCATCTGTCAGTCCAATCTCTGAACCATATACAGTACAGTGAAGATTTGATCATGAGTGGTGTGTGTGTGTATGTGTGTGTGATCTCTCTCATAAGGATCCAAGGGATTGCTATCAGAAACATTAATGGTGTTGTATCTTTAGTTCTCGTGTGTATCTGATGTGAAAGAGCAGCACGACTGCACGGCTCATGTGAAGCTGGTGTTTGCGTGTTCTTGCTGGAGTTCAGATGTTGCTCAGTCTTCAGATGTGTTGGTGTGTGTTTGCCATATAAGGAGAAACTGAGTGTGAATATCTGCAGATGTGATGCTGTGTGACTGAGACACGAGACAAGTGTGTTTTATGGCCTGTCGGTTTGTCATGACTACAGACCTGCACTTTGTCCACATGCATTATGAAGCTAAACATGATCAATCTGAGAGTGTGTGTGTGTGTGAGAGTGTGTGAGAGTGTGTGAGAGTGTGTTTGAGAGTGTGTGAGAGTGTGTGAGAGTGTGTGAGAGAGTGTGAGAGTGTGTGTGAGAGTGTGTGTGAGTGTGTGTGAGTGTGTGTGAGTGTGTGTGAGTGTGTGTGAGTGTGTGAGAGTGTGTGAGAGTGTGTGAGTGTGTGTGAGTGTGTGTGAGTGTGTGTGAGTGTGTGTGAGTGTGTGTGAGAGTGTGTGAGAGTGTGTGAGAGTGTGTGAGAGTGTGTGAGAGTGTGTGAGAGTGTGTGAGAGTGTGTGAGAGTGTGTGTGTTTGACAGGGAGAGTGTGTGTGTGTGTGTTTGAGAGAGTGTGTGAGAGTGTATGTGTGTGTGAGTGTGTGAGTGTGTGTGCTTGACAGGGAGAGTGTGTGTGTGCGCGTGCGTGAGAGTGTGTTTGAGAGAGAGTGTGTGTGTGTTTGAGAGAGAGAGTGTGTGTGTGATAGTGTGAGTGTATGAGTGTGTGTGTGTTTGTGTGAGTGTGTGTGTTTGACGGGAAAGTGTGTGAGTGTGTTTGAGAGAGAGAGTGTGTGTGTTTGACAGGGAGAGTGTGTGTGTACGTGCGTGAGAGTGTGTTTGAGAGAGAGAGTGTGTGTGTGTGTGTGTTTGACAGGGAGAGTGTGTGTGTACGTGCGTAAGAGTGTGTGTGTGTGTGTGTGTGTGTGTTTGGCAGGGAGAGTGTGTGTGCTTGCGTGAGAGTGTGTTCAGAGAGAGCTTCAAGATTCTCTCAGTGTGTGGCACTCATGTTAGTCCAGGATTATTAAGACCGGCGGTCAGTGAAGGAACACGTATCACTCCCGATCCTCTCTCAGCACATGATGATGGTGTGATAATCACCTCCTCCTCCTCACAGTAATCCAGTGATCATGTGGAATTACTGCCCATCTGGGTCAGTGCGGGACAGAAGCCCACGACACACACACAAACACACACACATGTTGGTGCACCTATCATTATGAGGACATTCCATAGGCGTAATGGTTTTTATACTGTACAAACTGTACATTCTATCCCCCTACACTACCCCTACCCCTAAACCTACCCATCACACACACACACACACACTACCTCGAAACCTACCCATCACACACACACACACACACACACACTACCCCTACCCCGAAACCTACCCATCACACACACACACACACTACCCTGAAACCTACCCATCACACACACACACACACACACACACACTACCCCACCCCGAAACCTACCCATCACACACACACACACTACCCCTACCCCTAAACCTACCCATCACACACACACACACACACACTACCCCTACCCCTAAACCTACCCATTACACACACACACACACACTACCCCTACCCCTAAACCTACCCATTACACACACACACACACTACCCCTACCCCTAAACCTACCCATTACACACACACACACACTACCCCTACCCCTAAACCTACCCATCTCTCACACACACACACACACACACTACCCCTACCCCTAAACCTACCCATTACACACACACACACTACCCCTACCCTTAAGCCTACCCATCACACACACACACACACACACACACACACTACCCCTACCCTTAAACCTACCCATCTCACACACACACACTGCCCCTACCCCTAAACCTACCCATTACACACACACACACACACACACACACTACCCCTATCCCTAAACCTACCCATTACACACACACACACACACACACACACACACTACCCCTAAACCTACCCATCTCTCACACACACACACACACACACACTACCCCTACCCCTAAACCTACCCATCTCTCACACACACACACACACACACACACTACCCCTACCCCTAAACCTACCCATCTCACACACACACACACACACACACACACACACACACACACACTACCCCTATCCCTAAACCTACCCATCACAGGAAACATTCTGCATTTTTACATTTTTAATAAAACATTGTTTAGTATGTTTTTTAAGGACACAGGAAATGTCCTCATAAACCACGTTTACATTGTAATACCAGTGTAATACCCATGTCATTATACACATTTGTGTCCTCATAAATCACATAAACACACACATACATCACTCACACTGTACAGAGCACTCAGCCATCAAACCCTTCACAGATGAAGAAAAACACTAATATAATGCAACATGCAAACATTCACCTAATCTGTTAATAGTGCATGTGTTGACATGCCGGGAGAATCAGTTTCTTCTGACTGTACTCTGATGAAGGGAAATGGGTTAATGAGTTCACATGAACACACACATAATTGTCTGCTTAAGCATAACCGGGTTAAGGCCGTGCATGTGAACCCGCTCACTGCTGACAGTACACTATGGTTTGGTAGGGGGTGCTGTGGTTTTATGGGCCTGCTGGAACATTTACTCAAACTCTGTCAAACCGTCAGCGACCCGCTGCACTTGTGCCCTGTTCCTCAGCACTTACTGAGATTAATTGTGAATTAAAAGGCTGCACATCTGAGTGCAATGTTCATGGTGTTTTTGTCTCTCTCCTCTGAGGCGCTGCGTTTGGTTTCAGATGGCCACAGAATGTGTGTGTGTGTGTGTGTCGGACGATAACATGGGATTAAGTGGGGAAAAGACATGTCTAGACACAAGGGTGGGGCAAAAGATATTTATTTTTGTAATAGTATAGACTGATGCATAGAAACATGTATTAAAGAGGACCTATTATGCTCTTGCTGTTGTTTTCTGGCTCTGCTAGAGCAGGTTTTCCTGCTTGAATGTTGATTATTTCCTCATATTCTCCATTGTTGCGGCTCCTCTCTTCCCAGTCTGTCAGTAACGCTCTGTTTAGTTCTGAAGCCCCTCCTTCTGAAAAGCACACTGTGCTCTGATTGGTCGGCTGGAGCAGTGTGTTGTGATTGGTGTTTGGGAAATGTCCCGGCACTTACCATAACCGCCAGTTTCAACACACGACTAACTAACTCAACCAGGCCCCGCCCCTTTATTCTGCGTATGAATTATTATCATGAGGAACATTGTGACGTGTGGGTTCCTGCAGAAAACTCAAGACTACAATGGAGGCGTTTCAGGAGTTCAGAAACTGTGTCTAGAGCCCTATTAAATCTGTTTTATTTTTTCCCAAATTCTGTTTTTTTCTGTTTAAATTTTTCTGGATTCCATTTTTTTTGGGCTCCATTTAATTTTTTTAATGATCAATAAAACATTAATCTTTTAATCATATATACTTGTTTTGTCAAACAATATGCTGCACAACTGAGCTTTATACTGCTCAAATTAAAACATGGAAGAAAATAATAAAATATTCCTTAGAAAATAAAGTTTTGTAAATAATTGTTCTAGCGGTGTCCTCGACTAAGGCTTTACAGTCGAATCAGAATTGTCAATTCTTGCCTATAGTCGACTGATAGTCTAATCAATAAACATTCGTAAAATCATAACATTCTAAAGCCACGATGTACAGAACATCACACAAAGATATAGAAGAAACATTTTGGACCAATAAACCTAAAAAAATGACAAATAACTGCAGAAAGGCCACACTGCAGACAGGATTTGCATGTCACACTTCGGCAATTAAATCGGCTAAATTGCCTGTGCGAGCGCAGAGCAACATTGATGCAAAACAATTAATTTACAGAATTAAATTAGAACAGAATATACCTTTCTAATAAATAAAAATAAACTAAGTAAGTCAGAATCAAGTCACAAGGTGCAGAACACATTTGCACAAATGCCTTAAAGGATTAGTTCACTTCAAAGGGAAAATTTGCAGATCCATCTCATCCAAGATGTTCATGTCTTTCTTTCTTCAGTCGAAAAGAAATTCAGTTTTTTGAGGAAAACATCCCAGGATTTTCCTCCACATAATGGACTTCAATGGGAACCAACGGTTGAAGGTCCAAATCAATGCAGTTTCAGAGGCTCTGCACGATCCCAGAGGAATAGGGTCTTATCTAGACAAACTATCCGCCATTTTCTAAAAAAATTAACATTTATATACTTTATAACCACGAATGCTCGTCTCCGGTGTTGTGCTTCTTCACGGCATATGATGTCATCATGTCGGAAAGGTCACGTGACGTAGATGCGTATTAGCTAAAGTATTATATTGTTTGCCTGTCTGTTGCTAATAATATAAAAGCAAACGCTACACTTTTTCGCAAACCGTTTACTTCCTTTGTTAGGTCTATATAATAACGTATTAGATATGAGTGTTTAAAGGAACACGCAGACTTTTTGGGACTTCAGCTTATTCCCTGTATCCCCCAGAGTTAGATAAGTCCATATATACCATTTTTATCTCCGTGCGTGCCATAACTCTGTTTGACGCACCCACCGCTAGCCTAGCTTAGCATAAAGACTGGAGGTAAAGGGCTCCAGCTAGCCTAACTTAGCACAAAGACTGGAGGTAAATTTCTAGACTGATATGGCTGGGAACTATACTCTCATTCCTGCATAATAATCCAGGAGCTTTGCTGCCGTACCATGGGTGCAGTGGCGCAATGATATTACGCAGCGCCTGAAAATAGGCTAACTTCCGTCAACATAACCAACGTGACAACCTGCTTGCACAGAGTGCGTGCTGGGGACTATTTTCAGGCGCTGTGTAATATCATTGCGCCGCTGCACCCATGGTACGGCAGCAAAGCTCCTGGATTATTACGCAGGAATGAGAGTGGCTAGCTGGAGCCGTTTACCTCCAGTCTTTGTGCTAAGCTAGGCTAGCGGTGGGTGCGTCAGACAGAGTTATGGCACGCACAGAGATAAAAATGGTATGTATGGACTTATCTAGCTCTGGGGGATATGGGGAATAAGCTAAAGTCCCAAAAAGTCGGCGTGTTCCTTTAACAGAGGCCGTAAACTAATGAAGATGGAGAAGAATGTGAGTGCTCTGTGATCAGCCGTTTTCAGCGCCACCCATCAAAATAAAAGTCCCGCTTCTAACACATCGGCCTAAAAACTTATTTTACAAATGCCAAATATTGTCCATGGCGATATATCGGTCGACCGCTAATTATTATTATTATTATGAGTGTTAGTATTATTACATTGAGAGCATCTAAATTCTACTGTACAACAGTAATATTAGGGCTGGGTACTGACACAAATTTCACGATTCAATTCGATTTCCATTCACAAGCTTTCGATTCAGTATTGATTATCTGTCACACCACATTAAACAGCGCCAAAACGGTATTTATTTTTTACAATTTCTTAATAAAATGGATGTCATTTGAAATCTGAGACTTTGTTTCATATCAAAAGTAACAAAGCACAACGATTATTGAGATTTGTATTTATTTTTTTAGCTTCAGTGTGTGTGTGTGATAAATAAAACCACGCGTTGGCGGCATTTATTCACACAGAGACACTTTTTGCAGCCTAATATTCACAAACACTATCAAAAATGTGACAAATTCTGCATTATACAGTAAATTCCATTTTTATGAGAAAAACTCCCGCTGGAGGGACTTTGAGCTTTTGCAGACCTTTTTCATGCTCAAACAGCAACATTACAAACTAAAGACAGATGGAAAAAGCATCATTGGTCATCTTTAAATAAATAGGGGTGAACTTGACTCGTCGTCACCTCGTTCTGACACACACACACAGTCATTTCCAAACAACCGCTTCCTAAAAACAAATGTACTCCAGAGCAACTTCAGTCATGAATAACATCTGTGGTAATGTACAACCAGCTGCTAATGCTGCTATACATCTGTGCATGTGTGTGAAATATGAGCAGTCTATACTTTGCGTAGTTTACATCTAAAATCTGTTTCTCTAGAGCATCTTTTGAAATATGTGTGTTTCCTCATACTTTCAATTTATGAGGAACAAATACACAGAACTATTGCAGTGAGGAAGTGAATGGTTTACCATCGTTTTAAATATGAATCTGATGACTTCATGATGCCAGTCTTTCTCACGGGCAAACCACGAATGATGTCACTGAAAGACACTGACTTAAATGTTTAATTTGCTAAACTCATCATTTACTCGCCCTCGTGTCGTTCCAAACCTCTATGGATTTTTCTCAGCTTCCTCTCTTATTAAAATCTGCTGGTTTTGTTTTCACCCGGTTCCTAATTCCACTTTCGAACACAAAACCAGCATCACCGCCTCTCGCCTGTTCCCAGGGAGTCACTGAAAATCCCGCTCGGAGTGTGGAAAACTGTGTGTGTGTCTGTGTGTATGAAGGAGATCTCATTGCATTAACCAAAGTCCCTTTATAGAAAGTCAGGTGCGATTAAGAGGCATGATGACTTTAACAATCATCGATTGGCTCCTTTATATAGAAGGTGGGACTGATTCCGCCATATTGCGCGTTGCACTTTCTCCCATTCATAGTAATATGTGTGCACCGTCTTTGTGTATGTAAAGTCTTTGCATTAACAAAGATTTTCATGTGACTGAGTACTAATGTTTTACCATTATCCCACTTGATGCTTTGCATTTTTCAAAGAAAAATTTATCTCATTGGTTCTCGCTGAAGCTCAAACGTGATGCGTAACACGAGAATGAACCTCATTGGTTCTCGCTGAAGCTCAAACGTGATGCGTAACACGAGAATGAACCTCACTGGTTCCTGCTGAAGCTCAAACATGATGCGTAACACGAGAATGAACCTCATTGGTTCTTCCTGAAGTTCAAACGTGCTGCGTAACACGAGAATGAACCTCATTGGCTCTTGCTGAAGCTCAAACGTGATGCGTAACACGAGAATAAACCTCATTGGTTCTCGCTGAAGCTCAAACGTGATGCGTAACACGAGAATGAACCTCATTGGTTCTTCCTGAAGTTCAAACGTGATGCGTAACACGAGAATGAACCTCATTGGTTCTCGCTGAAGCTCAAACGTGATGCGTAGCACGAGAATGAACCTCATTGGTTCTTGCTGAAGCTCAAACATGATGCGTAACACGAGAATGAACCTCATTGGTTCTTCCTGAAGCTCAAACATGATGCGTAACACCAGAATGAACCTCATTGGCTCTTGCTGAAGCTCAAACGTGATGCGTAACACGAGAATAAACCTCATTGGTTCTCGCTGAAGCTCAAACGTGATGCGTAACACGAGAATGAACCTCATTGGTTCTTCCTGAAGTTCAAACGTGATGCGTAACACGAGAATGAACCTCATTGGTTCTCGCTGAAGCTCAAACGTGATGCGTAGCACGAGAATGAACCTCATTGGTTCTTGCTGAAGCTCAAACATGATGCGTAACACGAGAATGAACCTCATTGGTTCTTGCTGAAGCTCAAACGTGCTGCGTAACACCAGAATGAACCTCATTGGCTCTTGCTGAAGCTCAAATATGATGCGTAACACGAGAATGAACCTCATTGGCTCTTGCTGAAGCTCAAACATGATGCGTAACACCGGAATGAACCTCATTGGCTCTTGCTGAAGCTCAAACGTGATGCGTAACACGAGAATGAACCTCATTGGTTCTTCCTGAAGTTCAAATGTGCTGCGTAACACGAGAATGAACCTCACTGGCTCTTGCTGAAGCTCAAACGTGATGCGTAACACGAGAATGAACCACATTGGTTCTTGCTGAAGCTCTAAAACGTGCTGCGTAATACGAGAATGAACCTCATTGGCTCTTGCTGAAGCTCAAACGTGATGCGTAACACGAGAATGAATCTCATTGGTTCCCGCTGAAGCTCAAACGTGCTGCGTAATACGAGAATGAACCTCATTGGTTCTTCCTGAAGTTCAAACGTGATGCGTAACACGAGAATGAACCTCATTGGTTCCTGCTGAAGCTCAAACATGATGCGTAACACGAGAATGAACCTCATTGGTTCTTCCTGAAGTTCAAACGTGCTGCGTAACACGAGAATGAACCTCACTGGCTCTTGCTGAAGCTCAAACGTGATGCGTAACACGAGAATGAACCTCATTGGTTCTTGCTGAAGCTCAAATGTGCTGCGTAATACGAGAATGAACCTCATTGGCTCTTGCTGAAGCTCAAACGTGCTGCGTAATACGAGAATTAACCTCATTGGTCCTTGCTGAAGCTCAAACGTGCTGCGTAATACGAGAATGAACCTCATTAGCTCTTGCTGAAGCTCAAACGTGATGCGTAACACGAGAATGAACCTCATTGGCTCTTGCTGAAGCTCAAACGTGATGCGTAACACGAGAATGAACCTCATTGGTTCTTGCTGAAGCTCAAACGTGATGCGTAACACGAGAATGAACCTCATTGGTTCCCGCTGAAGCTCAAACGTGATGCGTAACACGAGAATGAACCTCATTGGTTCTTGCTGAAGCTCAAACGTGCTGCGTAATACGAGAATGAACCTCATTGGCTCTTGCTGAAGCTCAAACGTGCTGCGTAACACGAGAATGAACCTCATTGGTTCTTGCTGAAGTTCAAAACGTGCTGCGTAACACCAGAATGAACCTCATTGGTTCTTGCTGAAGTTCAAAACGTGCTGCGTAACACGAGAATGAACCTCACTGGTTCTTGCTGAAGCTCAAACGCGATGCGTAACACGAGAATGAACCTCATTGGTTCCTGCTGAAGCTCAAATATGATGCGTAACACGAGAATGAACCTCATTGGCTCTTGCTGAAGCTCAAACATGATGCGTAACACCGGAATGAACCTCATTGGCTCTTGCTGAAGCTCAAACGTGATGCGTAACACGAGAATGAACCTCATTGGTTCTTCCTGAAGTTCAAACGTGATGCGTAACACGAGAATGAACCTCATTGGTTCTCGCTGAAGCTCAAACGTGATGCGTAGCACGAGAAGGAACCTCATTGGTTCTTGCTGAAGCTCAAACATGATGCGTAACACGAGAATGAACCTCATTGGTTCTTGCTGAAGCTCAAACGTGCTGCGTAACACCAGAATGAACCTCATTGGCTCTTGCTGAAGCTCAAACGTGCTGCGTAACACCAGAATGAACCTCATTGGCTCTTGCTGAAGCTCAAACGTGATGCGTAACACGAGAATGAACCTCATTGGCTCTTGCTGAAGCTCAAATGTGCTGCGTAACACGAGAATGAACCTCATTGGTTCTTCCTGAAGTTCAAACGTGCTGCGTAACACGAGAATGAACCTCATTGGTTCTTCCTGAAGTTCAAACGTGCTGCGTAACACGAGAATGAACCTCATTGGTTCTTCCTGAAGTTCAAACGTGCTGCGTAACACGAGAATGAACCTCGTTGGTTCTTCCTGAAGTTCAAACGTGCTGCGTAACACGAGAATTAACCTCATTGGTTCTTCCTGAAGTTCAAACGTGCTGCGTAACACGAGAATGAACCTCATTGGTTCTTCCTGAAGTTCAAACGTGATGCGTAACACGAGAATGAACCTCATTGGCTCTTGCTGAAGCTCAAACGTGCTGCGTAACACCAGAATGAACCTCATTGGCTCTTGCTGAAGCTCAAACGTGCTGCGTAATACGAGAATTAACCTCATTGGCTCTCGCTGAAGCTCAAACGTGATGCGTAACACGAGAATGAAGCTCATTGGCTCTTGCTGAAGTTCAAACGTGCTGCGTAACGCGAGAATGAACCTCATTGGTTCCTGCTGAAGCTCAAACGTGATGCGTAACACGAGAGTGAACCTCATTGGTTCTCGCTGAAGCTCAAACGTGCTGCGTAACGTGAGAATGAACCTCATTGGTTCTTGCTGAAGCTCAAACGTGATGCGTAACACGAGAATGAACCTCATTGGCTCTTGCTGAAGCTCGGACGTGATGCGTAACACCAGAATGAACCTCATTGGTTCTTGCTGAAGCTCAAACGTGATGCGTAACACCAGAATGAACCTCATTGGCTCTTGCTGAAGCTCAAACGTGATGATTAACACCAGAGTGAACCTCATTGGTTCTCGTTGAAGCTCAAACGTGCTGCGTAACGCGAGAATGAACCTCATTGGTTCTTGCTGAAGCTCAAACGTGATGCGTAACACGAGCATGAACCTCATTGGCTCTTGCTGAAGCTCGAACGTGATGCGTAACACCAGAATGAACCTCATTGGTTCTTGCTGAAGCTCAAACGTGATGCGTAACACGATAATGAACCTCATTGGTTCCTGCTGAAGCTCAAACATGATGCGTAACACGAGAATTAACCTCATTGGTTCTTCCTGAAGTTCAAACATGATGCGTAACACGAGAATGAACCTCATTGGTTCTTGCTGAAGCTCAAACGTGCTGCGTAATACGAGAATGAACCTCATTGGCTCTTGCTGAAGCTCAAACGTGATGCGTAACACGAGAATGAACCTCATTGGTTCTTGCTGAAGCTCAAACGTGCTGCGTAATACGAGAATGAACGTCATTGGCTCTTGCTGAAGCTCAAACGTGATGCGTAACACGAGAATGAATCTCATTGGTTCCCGCTGAAGCTCAAACGTGATGCGTAACACGAGAATGAACCTCATTGGTTCTTGCTAAAGCTCAAACGTGCTGCGTAACACGAGAATGAACCTCATTGGTTCTTCCTGAAGTTCAAACGTGATTCGTAACACGAGAATGAACCTCATTGGCTCTTGCTGAAGCTCAAACGTGCTGCGTAACAGGAGAATGAACCTCATTGGTTCTTCCTGAAGTTCAAACGTGATGCGTAACACGAGAATGAACCTCATTGGCTCTTGCTGAAGCTCAAACGTGCTGCGTAATACGAGAATGAACCTCATTGGCTCTTGCTGAAGCTCAAACGTGCTGCGTAACACGAGAATGAACCTCATTGGTTCTTCCTGAAGTTCAAACGTGCTGCGTAACACGAGAATGAACCTCATTGGTTCTTCCTGAAGTTCAAACGTGCTGCGTAATACGAGAATGAACCTCATTGGCTCTCGCTGAAGCTCAAACGTGATGCGTAACACGAGAATGAACCTCATTGGCTCTTGCTGAAGTTCAAACGTGCTGCGTAACGCGAGAATGAACCTCATTGGTTCCTGCTGAAGCTCAAACGTGATGCGTAACACGAGAGTGAACCTCATTGGTTCTTGCTGAAGCTCAAACGTGATGCGTAACACCAGAATGAACCTCATTGGCTCTTGCTGAAGCTCGAACGTGATGCGTAACACCAGAATGAACCTCATTGGTTCTTGCTGAAGCTCAAACGTGATGCGTAACACCAGAATGAACCTCATTGGCTCTTGCTGAAGCTCAAACGTGATGCGTAACACCAGAGTGAACCTCATTGGTTCTCGTTGAAGCTCAAACGTGCTGCGTAACGCGAGAATGAACCTCATTGGTTCTTGCTGAAGCTCAAACGTGCTGCGTAACGCGAGAATGAACCTCATTGGTTCTTGCTGAAGTTCAAACGTGCTGCGTAACACGAGAATGAACCTCATTTGCTCTTGCTGAAGCTCAAACGTGATGCGTAACACGAGAATGAACCTCATTGGTTCCTGCTGAAGCTCAAACGTGATGCGTAACACGAGAGTGAACCTCATTGGTTCTCGTTGAAGCTCAAACGTGCTGCGTAACGCGAGAATGAACCTCATTGGTTCTCGCTGAAGCTCAAACGTGATGCGTAACACGAGAATGAACCTCATTGGCTCTTGCTGAAGCTCAAACTTGATGCGTAACACCAGAATGAACCTCATTGGTTCTTGCTGAAGCTCAAACGTGATGCGTAACACGAGAATGAACCTCATTGGTTCTCGCTGAAGCTCAAACGTGATGCGTAACACTAGAATGAACCTCATTGGCTCTTGCTGAAGCTCAAACGTGATGCGTAACACGAGAATGAACCTCATTGGTTCTTGCTGAAGCTCGAACGTGCTGCGCAACACCAGAATGAACCTCATTGGCTCTTGCTGAAGCTCGAACGTGCTGCGCAACACCAGAATGAACCTCATTGGTTCTTGCTGAAGCTCAAATGTGATGCGTAACACCAGAATGAACCTCATTGGCTCTTGCTGAAGCTCGAACGTGATGCGTAACACGAGAATGAACCTCACTGGCTCTTGCTGAAGCTCGAACGTGCTGCGCAACGCAAGAATGAACCTCATTGGTTCTTGCTGAAGCTCAAACGTGATGCGTAACACGAGAATGAACCTCATTGGTTCTTGCTGAAGCTCAAACGTGATGCGTAACACCAGAATGAACCTCATTGGCTCTTGCTGAAGCTCGAACGTGCTGCGTAACACCAAAATGAACCATTGGTTCTTGCTGAAGCTCAAACGTGATGCGTAACACGAGAATGAACC
>CM077211.1:1358921-1368921 GCA_039654625.1 Rhinogobio ventralis | reverse complement strand
TGTATAAAGAAAAATGTTTATTCTAGGATCTGTAATTAAGGCTGAATGTAAAACTATGACACTTAATTTGTAAAAAATAAATAAATAAAAATAGATCTTGCCAATATATCTAATAGTCAATATAAGAAAAGGACAAAAGTCAGTACATCTGTGTATTTGACAGATCATGATAAGGACACATGCAGGACAAGTTATACATTTTCTTGAAATTGCTTAAAAAAGTCAATGTAATAGCCGTGTGTATGTTCACTAGCTAAATCTGTGTTCTTTGCTATCTGAAGAAAATATGAGAGGAAAAAAGGACTGGCTTGTCCATATATAGACCTATAAAATGACATTCACACATGAGTACAGTAATGATGGGGTGACCTTCATGGGCTGTGTGTGTGTGTGTGTCCCGGGGCGTTGTGCGGTGTATCACTCCTGTATTCATCGCAGAGGTGTAGTCAGGACACACACACACACTCACTGGGTCTGACAGATGGCTCTATATCTTTCTTCATCTCACTGCTGACCCATTTCCCTCTGTGTTCTCCCAGTATGTGCGTGTGGCAGCTGATGGTGGTCTGTTTCCACGCCTTACCGTCAGAAACACACACGCATACACGCTTCATGTGCTGCGGATTGTGAGGTTATGAGCTGCTCATTATCGAGTGGCATATTGTGCATGATGGCTTACAGCCGCTCTTCCCTGGAGAGTCCACAGCGTTTCTACCTTTTCCTCTTCCTCTCTCACTGTCCACATCCTGCTGCGTGTGTGTGCAATTTATGTATCAGCATGCAACACCCATGTGATTTCTGCATTTCTGTAGTTCAAACAGTAGATCATGCCGCTCGCAACGCCAAGGTCATGGGTTCGATTCCCAATGCATTAACTGATAAAATGTATGCAGTGTAAGTCACTTTAGATAAAAGTATCTGACAAATTCATACATGTAATTCTATCATGACAACTCTCTGAAGATTGTTAGCATGGTAATGCATATGGCAATGATAATGTATTTGGTCTTGGCGGAATAGATCTGCTACACTGCTGCTGTTGGTTAATGCTGCCGCTGCAGAGCAAATACAGGAACTTGCTACTGCCAATACATACGCCGATACGCTGCTGTGAGTAAGACATAGTTCTGCTGCACAAATAGCATATATCAATACAGGTGGAGCTGGGGAAGGTGGTTGGTTTTAGACTAACTCTGAAATTGTGCTGCAAACTACTATAGTGAATGTAACTAGCCATTTAAATATTGAGGAGATGCAACATGAACCAATCAGCCAAGTAGTTAACGCTGTAAATATCATCAGTTTGCGTTAAGGACCCATCAGCCTGCGCCATCTAGAATTTCATGACAGATCTAGGCATTTGTCACTGGCGGAAAAAGGAAAATAAAAGACAAACACAATAAATTGCTCACAGTGGAGCTGTTGGAGCAAGGAGCCTTAGTGGAGAGGCCAGGAGAGCCTAGAGAGCCTCCAAGGTGGAGCCGTGATGATGAGCGGCCGAGGTGGAACCAGGGTGCCGGAGGAAAGGAGAAGCCTGACAGAGCCGAAGGGGTGGAGGGACAAGGTGCAGCTAAAGACCCAGAAGTCCATGGTGGAGCCAGAGAGATGACTGACCAAGTCGGAGCTGTAAGGACGACAGTCCCAGGTGGAGCCGAGGGACAGAGGAGTCAAGGTGGAGACGACGGGCCGAGGTGAAGTGACAGGCATGGAGTTTCGAGGTGGTGACAGAGGAAAGGAAAGTCCGAGCTGCTAAGTGGAGCCAGTGAAGGAGTCGTCGAAGGAGTCGTAGGGGTAATCTCCATTGGGGAAATGAGACATGGCTCCTTTTGGCTCTGCGGTGGGCTCTGACTTCATTCTCATGGGGCTTTCGCTCTTTAATCCTGATGGGCTCACGCTCTGAGTCTGCAGTGGGCTCCGTCCTGTGGTCCGTAGGGGGCGTGGCTGATGGTTCGGCGTGCACTGCGTCTGCTAGTGGGTCTAGATCCTCCTCACTCTCTTTCTCTGATGGTGTAGGGGGATCCACACTGATGTAACACCCACTCAACGAATACTCAGTACGCCCATCGAGGGCCGTCTCCAGGCAGGCACGCCTTGGTCCGTTGATTCAGACCTGCCCAGAAAAACATGCAGAGGCTGACATCGTCGTAATGCACGAGAGGAACCGGATCTAAAAACCTCTGCGTGTGCACCTCAAGGGGAGAGATCCCCCTGGGAGAGGAGGAGGATCCGAACTGCTGCTTGATCCATTTTTACGGTCAGATCTTCTGTCACTGGTGGTTGAGGCAAAAAGTCAAATAAACGGCTGAATCTATTCGCAAGCAGTATCTTTAATCAAAAACAAACTAAAGGTACACACTTCTCAGGTTCTCAGGAAACAAAAACACGACACAGAACAAAACTGACGAGATCTGACAAAGAACGGAACAGACACACACACTAGGAACAAAATGAGACACAGGTGTAACACAAATCAAAAACCATGGCAACAGTTGAACTAACACTGGGCACTGAACTGGCAACTGTGCAAATCGCAGATTCAAGCGTGACAGTAATGTGATTGTTTTTATTTTTCAGCCTTGCATTGGCTACAAAACCTTTTGTCCACATAATCCACACAGACATTGTACAGCTTACATAGTGACGTCAGTCCTATATTGTCTCCATAGATATGCATACGTAGATGCCTCATTCGACCGCTCCAGACATGTTGAAGCGTCCGCGGTCTTGGAAAGGTCAACATTTCAGATGCTGTCGTCACTCACAGTAAAAATCACTGAGGTTTCCAAGATGCCACACCTTTATTCAGTCTCTGGTTGTAAAAACCGCTGGCACCAAGATATAAATTCCCAAAGAAATGGGATAACCTTCACAGGTTATTAAATAATGTCTTCAGAATTTATATATCATTTTTTTCTCATTTAAACTCAACGTGCCCTTAAGAAACGATATTCACAATCTTTTTACATATGACGTATTTCCCAGTGAAGCAGGATATTCAATGTGAAATAAACACATGTAGGATGAGGAATAGACTGGTGTGTCTCTATATGACAGACGGTTGAACAATAAGAGGGATTAATGATATCAACTGAAAAGGAAAGTCGTTTCAGTAACCAGGGCTTTTCTCGTATTTGGAGGACTTGTTTATAATAAAACCAGGAACATGCATTTGGAGAAAGTGAATCGGGTCAAATTTGCTTTCTTAAAACAGTGTTCTATAATTAAGGAAGATCCTGAATGTTCTCGGAGGCAGATTTAGTCGGCTTTAGCTCATATTTGTGTCTCTAAATTATAGTGAAGCACCCACACACACACACACACACACACAGAGAGTGTGTAAAGCGGGTTTGGCAGGTGTAGTTCTCCGCTGCTAACAATAGCAGGTGCAGTCGGTACAGCTCTGTTTTACTCACCTGTCACAGGTGTGTGTGTGTGTGTGTGTGTGTGTGTTCTTTACATATTCATGAGCTAACAGGGAGGAGACTGAACACACACACACACACACAGTTTAAGTCAGTCCTGAGTAGAGAAACACATTGGACTATCAGAGCATGAAGTAGGTCTTGTGTGTTTTTCTCTCTTTCTGTGACTTTATATTATTTCTCAAAGCTCTTTCACAGCTCACAAGATTTGGAGATATCAATAATCAAAATAATTTTGTTTTAAGTATCTATTTAATAAACATCAATGTCTCTGTTTATCCTAAAATTGTTTATATTCTCAAATATACTCTAAATTGACTTCTAGTACCAGTATAGAGTGTTAATTTGGTCTTGAGTAGTGTTTGTTTTTGAGTTCGAGATCTCTTAGTTCTGATGGCAGTTTGAGAGATTGTCGTGTGAGATTATCTCTTCCACTTGATCCCATCATTTAGGAGAAACTACTGATGTTACATGTTTTTCTTTCCTGTGGGAAGTAGGTTGATGTATTTACTGACCTCAGAAGACTGACTATATGATGAAGTGTTCAGATTTAGGGTTAGTGCTGTGAAATGTATTGTTCATCTACATGTATTTGTCATCAAGACTGTCGAGCCAAACGGTCATGCAAATGCTGAATCGCTCGTGGCAGTTCTGTGAGCTGTAGTGAAGAGATGAAACAGCAGAATGGTAATTAGACTGCATGAAATGTCTCGCATATGCCTTTATTTTTGTGGTGTTCTGAGTTCATGTCAGCCTCTATGGTCAGATGTCTTTGGGCTACAACATGCTGTCAAATAACACTCATCCCTCAGTTTGTAAAAATGACCCAAAGTCATGTGTTCAGTAATACACTTACAGTGTGAGTCTATAGGTCAATGGAGAAATGTAAGTATTGGGGAAATATTTGTCACGTACTGACTTGACTTTTTCATCCACAGCAAAGATGCATGACACCGAACAATGATAAAACACATTTAAATATAGCTGCGAACAGCAGTTATCGGGGTTCAAGCACTTTAAGGCCTTTAAGCACATTCGTAAAAAGGTATTGTTTTATTTAGCAAGAATGTAACCACTTAGATCATAGATGGAAAAGACCATTTACGGCCAAAACAGGCAATATACTAAGGAAATGTAGTAGTTTTAAAGCTTTTTATCAGTTATCGAGGTTGAGCCAAAAACCTAGGCCTAGTCCGTGAAAGTAAACAATCGCCAATATTTAACAAATGGTTCGATTGACAGCGGTGATCCTAGAGGCAGTTGCTCAGAATGAGGAGTTCTACCATGTCCCTGAATGTCGTGGGCATGTGCGAAAAATCACGTGATATGCAATCCTTTACACTCGTGAAAAACGTGAAGGCGCCCCAGGTGGCCGATCTCTTTTGAATTTCTCACAGACCTCTAGTGCCATGAGTCAAACAGGCCTAGCGAGATTCGTTATGATCGGCCTCCGTTAACCTTCTCTGACAGCCACTCGGACTTCATTGGCCGATGGTGGCCGTGTTTTTCGAGATACGCGAATGTCCTCATAAACAATCGCAGCACCTTGGACAAAGACACCGCATGCCAGTTTTCAAGTCAGTCGGACTGACAGTTGCATAGCTATAGACATTTATGTGTTTTTTCATTTTATAGCGCCACCAAGTGGCCAGTCGCAGCTTCTTTTTCACGCGGCCACAGACCGAGCCCATACACAGGTGTACCAAGTTTGGTGAAATTATCTCAGGAACAGCCAATTTAGTAAAAGTGGCCGCACAAATCGAAATTTCTACTTTTTCTAATAATCATGGACAATCAGACTCCCTCAAAGTGTCAAGTCTCTATGGCTTACGGTTTGGTCTCCCTGATCACTTTTAGGGCAGAATGTTGATCCTTGGAAATCCTAACAATTACAATAGGATTTCAGCGCTACGCTCTTGAACCACTAATAATAACTAGGAACCAAACAGAGAAACACCAGCACGAACCGTTAACACAAGACAATGAAATGGGGGTTTAAATACACAGAGGTAACAAGAGGCTAAATGAAGGACAGGTGTTGGTTAATTAGTTGCCATGAGAACAAACAAGGGTAGCTATGGAAACTAACAAAATGCAATAGAAACAAGGGAACAGGAACTAAACCACAGGAGGAGAACAGAATGTCAAAATAAGAGTCCATGAGACACAGAGACTCGTTGTGAAAGTACAGCCACAAGACTTTTAAAACTCCAAATCTAACTCGTTAAACCATATGGTAATATGCCCTGACTAAAAGATCCATTCTTGGGATTTAAAATGAGAATCGATTAAAATCGAGAAATCAGTTCTTTGTCTTATTCTGGTCAAATCCGTGGAATCACATACACATTGCTTCTTTCTGTAGATTTGCCCTCCTGTGGATCTGTAGAGCAGCCTCAGAAAAAGAAGACCCCGCCCCCTCTCAGGCCATGCCCCGCCCAGCTCACAGAGAGGCCACGCCCCATTCCCTCAGCCACGCCCCAGAAGCCCAGAGCACAGAAACCACACGGTATTATTTTACTCTTGTTTCTTACCAGCAGTCCTGCAACGAATCAATGTCTTTATTAGTCATATTTCTGGTTTTCCACCATAAATATGTGTTTGCATTATGTGTGAACTATTTTTGTGGCTTTTACATATAGTGCAGAACAGAGAGAGGAAGGAAGTGCAGACTGCTCAGACTCTCTGCTTCCTGAATTCAGCTTGGCTTTGTTAATTGCATCATTAATGTTATATTTCACTCAGTTCTAACATATGCAACTTATCTAATAAACACTTAACAAATTCATGCTCATTTGAAGCAGTTTATCCACTCATGCACACACACACACACACACTTCATCTTCTTGACTCTGTTGTGTGTGTGTGTGTGTGTTTGTATCTTGCTCTGTAACCACAGCACTTTTCGCATGCTCATCTCCACTTCCTGTTCTCACTTCAGGAAGCTGACAGTTTCTCGGACAGCTGAAGTGTCTCCATCTTTCTTTTTACGCTTACTGGTTTTCGATTGCTTGTTTGCATGCGACTGTCCTGCGGTGCCGGTGTATTTCGGAACAATTGGAATGGAGGGCGAGTCTTTTGGGAGCGAGCGCAGAGTGTGATCGAGTCTGTCTGAGCGTTTTCTCTCTCTGTGTGTCTCTCAGTGCCCCCTAAGCCTGTGCACCTGCGGGCTCGCTTCCCTCCAGCGCCCTGCCGGCCCCTTCCCCGTCCTCCCCTGAGACCCAGAGTCCCGTCTGCAGGACCAAGTGTGGGCCGGATCATCCGGAGCTTCCACAACTCCAGGTACAAGATCAAACCAATCTCATCCCGCTTTATATGAAGTGAATTTAACTACTCTCTACTAACATTTATTGTGTACATTCATGTTTTTACATCTGTAATTACAACCCCTTAACCCTACCCATACCAGCTAACCTGTCCTAACCTTACCTGTATCCACAAGAGTTTTACTATACAGCATCAGCACAATAAGTGCATACATAGTTAAAGTCACCTAATATAAAGTGTGTAGAACATTTGCATGTCTTAACAAAACAAATGAACTTTTCCATTAAGGGTCAATATTTACCTTAATAATAGGGATGCACGATATATCGGCCACCGTATCGGTATCGGTATCGTCCGATATGTTCATTTTTTATGTTATCGGCCAGATTTTAGGTGATATATTAAAGCTGATAAATAATGTATTATTTCCTTCAGCTGAGACACTTCAGATGCGCACTGTTCACCATGATGGGTTTGAATTGCTTGAAATAATATGATTTGAATCACTTCAAAAAGGAAAATACAGTTAAGTCTGTCATATCGGCTACATAAAATCATAATGAGAACATCATAATTGTGTGTTTGAGACATGGAATTAATGATGAGACTTTTGTTTTTGTAATCAGGCTCTCAAAAATTATATAAACATTTGGCTTTAGATTTATTGGCCAAAATATCGGTTATCGGCTTTCAAATATAAAGAATTATCGGTTATCGGTATCGGCCAAAATGTTCATATCAGTGCATCCCTGCTTATTAAATATACCAGTGTGGTGTTTTATGAACTGAGTCGATCTGATGATGAATCTATTGTCTTCTGTAGCTGAATTGAACTGGTTTCATAACCGATGAACTTTACACAGTTACTGAACTGGTCTGAATAATGACACTTTAGAGCTGCTTTAGTTTGAATTTGTGTCATATTTGATGTTTTCATCATTGATTCTGTTTTTTTTCTGTAGAAATAAAGCTGACTTGACTTGAGTTTATTGTCAAATACTTGAATTTAACCAGATACCTCAATCAGTCAGAACACTGTAGACTGTTACCAATATAATAATAATAATAAACATCAACAGAATCCATCTGTACAGTGTAAAGGTGGAACAGAAGCTGCATGTATTTACACGACACTGTAAAAGCCTTTATAAAAAGACTCGTTACAGGGTAGGGTGGAAATATTATGACACATTGATTATCACTCTTCATATTGTAATAATGGTTATTATTGTCGATTAAAAGAGTATTAAAATGTTTTATAAGTTAGTCATGCACTGAACAAAAACTTGTTTATAGTGGAATTCTGCATGACTGATGACAAATCTAAATGCCTCTGATTGGCCAATGCCTTCATGCGCTCATGCACTGATTGGTTAAAACGCTCAACACTGAAAAAAAGTGGAATCTTTGATGCAACATCAACACTTTTCATTTATTTTCACATTTCACAAGTTGTAATTACTTTAGTTTGATTGTGCAGAGGCATCTTTGCCAGGGTCTTGCATATGGGGGCATTTTTGTGTATTATTATTTTTCCATCCCCTTTTACACAATCAAACTACTTGCATTTTAATTGAAAAAATATAATAACATTTTGAATGTTTGTTGGGCAACATTTACAGTAAGGTTCTATTTGTTAACATTATATTAGCTAACGTTTATTAATCTAAGTTCATGTTAATTTCAAGATTTACTAATACATTATTAAAGCCTGAGCTGACATGAACAATGAACAGTTGTGTTTTTATTAATAACGTTAACAACGATTAATAAATACCATATCAAATGTAGGTTACTCTTTATTTTAAGGTGTCATTGTTACAGTGTAATTATATATTTAAGTACTGAGTAATATTATTTAAACATGTACTTGCTATAGGGTTAGGATTAGGGGTTAGTTGCATGCAATTATGCATAATTTATAGTTATTACTATAGTAACTACATGTAACATATGTAACAATGACACTGTAAAGTAAAGTGTTACCCAAATGTGTTGCTCATTGTTAGTTAGAAGTAACTAATGGGACCTTATTGGAAAGTGTTCAGGCCTGTTCACACCAAGAACAATAACTATAAAGATAACTATAACTATATTAGGTTACACTTTATTTTACAGTGTCCCTGTTACACATCTTACATGAGCTTCCTATAGTAATAACAGTAAATTATGCCAAACAATAACCCTAATTATTTATTAACTTATTTTTATAATTACACTGTAACACGGACACCTTAAAATAAAGTGTAACCCAATATTATCGGCCACACCAAACGCTGCAGTTTTGTCGTCTGTCTCTTTAAATGCTCGAGCTCTTTTCTGATTGGCTGTTTTTATCGTTCATCAGCTGGAAAAAATTGTTCTAAAAGTGATTCCAATGATTTTGTTTGTTCTTCTTAAAAACGTTTGATAAGATGCTAAACGTTGTGCTTTTACACTGTCTAGACTGTGATTGTTCCTTTATCTTTTAAGGTTTCCGATTCTGGGTCTCCAGCGAAAGAACGACATGGATTCTCCAGCCATTCAGCAGTCGGACGCCACCGATCCGCCGCCGTCCGCACAGGATTCTGGGAACTTTGACGCCGTGGATGGACTTGTGTTTAAACCTAGTGAGATCTCAGAGCTTTTGGGATTATCAAACTCAAACTCTTTCCAAACGGACTCGGCGAATAACGTCGAACTTGCAGATGGACTTCAAAAAGAGCATAAGAAGCGTTCCAGCAGTGGAGTGGAGAGTAATCACGGCGAGTGTAAGGATGTAGCGGAGCCGCCGCAGAATCACGAGGGCACGGAAGCCAACAGGAAGATCCCGAACCGGGACAGCGGCATCGACAGTCCCTCCTGCGGGGCGGAGGGCGAGGGCTTCCCCAATGAGGAGCCTATCGAGGAGGAGGAGGACAGGAACGACAGCATCGCCACTGAGACCGAGAGCATGTCATGCGCCGCCGCCGGGAACAAGCGGGACTCGACGCAGGACGAAGACAGCGACCTGGACGAGGGGAGCGGTGAAGATCCCGAGAGCCTGGATCTCAGAGTAAGAGCACACATGCACATCTTCAGCTCCGTTTGGGCTGCGTTTCCCGTACAACGACGTTTGATTCCTTGCGAGTTCCCCATTTTAGTACACATGTCATCTCACAAGAAACTTCTTCTGAGCACAGCTCGAGAGCTGCAGTTCCAATCACGCGAGTTTGCAAATGTTTGGTTTCAGACATTCAACGTTCAAACGTTCAAACGTGAGCGAGGCTCGGGACAGCTGACGGGCCAGCGCTAAATCGGCACGAAACTTTAAGCCTTGACCGTTTATATTT
>CM077211.1:1336421-1353921 GCA_039654625.1 Rhinogobio ventralis | reverse complement strand
GCCTAAAAAGATGCTGTTTCTAAATGGCTATAGACTCAGCAGTTTGGGTTGGTTTTGCGTCCACACGAGCGTGAAGGTGTGCATGGCAAAATCATCGCGAAGTGGGCGGTCATGCGCGTTGAGAGGTAACACTTGAACCACTGGCGTGGTTCTCGTCATGAGGATTGATCTGGTGGTTCACTGTGTCTAAAGCAGCAGACAGCAGGATGAGTATGGAGGATTTGGAAGCTGCTCTTGCCCGTCTCAGAGCCTTAATAACCGTGAGTGTCAGTTGAGTGGCCGCTTTTGAAGCCGGATTGGTTGTTCTGTGTGAGAAGCATAGAGAGTTGGTTGAACATGACTCGTTCATGCGTTTTAGCAATGAAAGGAAGAAGGGATACCGGTCTGTCAATGTCTAAAAGTGCTGGATTTAGAGAGGGTTTCTTCAGCAGTGGGGTTACCCGAGCCTGCTTAAATGCTGTGGGAACAGTACCAGTGAGAAGAGAAGTGTTGATGATGTGAGTGAGAGCAGGTACGACTGAAGAGGAGATAGGATCAAGCGGACAGGTGGTAGGGGTATTGGAAAGGATGAGTTTGGAGACCTTTGGAGTTTGGAGAAGGAGGGGAAAATGTGTGTGTTGGCTATTAGCCAAGAACTGGGGGATCCTCTGAGTGTGCAACTGATGGCGACAAGTAAGTTGCTAATGTCGAATTTTAGGATAAATTATTTTAACTGAAAATCATACTTGGTTAACAACTGTCAGTTGTTTGTGAACTAAATGTGCTGTAAAGGCCGATCTGTTTAAGCCCATTGAAATGCTTTAATGCGGACACGTCCACATCCATGAGCCCACACAGTTTAGGTTAAATTAATTAATATGACAAATTAGATCTGCACGATTCATCGTAAAAAGATCACAATCTCAATTTAAACACCCACGCAATCTTATTTCTTAATTACATCGATTTTCCTCTGTCTGAGCCAGAGATTAAGTATGATTTCTGTTACAAATATCCAAATTATGACAGAAGTACTGAAATAAAGTGACAGTTAAAAGTGTATTTGACATTGAATGATTCATTCAAAAGATTCGTTCAAAAACACTGAATCATCCACTAATCAAACAAGTGAAGTCTTTATGAGTGAGTCATTGAATCATTCATTCAAGAGATTCGTTTAAAAACATTGAATCATCCACTAATCAAACAAGTGAAGTCATTATGAGTGAGTCATTGAATCATTCATTCAAGAGATTCGTTCATAACCATTGAATCATCCAGTAATCAAACAAGTGAAGTAGTTATGAGTGAGTCATTGAATCATTCATTCAAGAGATTCGTTCATAAACATTGAATCATCCAGTAATCAAACAAGTGAAGTAGTTATGAGTGAGTCATTGAATCATTCATTCAAGAGATTCGTTTAAAAACATTGAATCATCCACTAATCAAACAAGTGAAGTCATTATGAGTGAGTCATTGAATCATTCATTCAAGAGATTCGTTCATAACCATTGAATCATCCAGTAATCAAACAAGTGAAGTAGTTATGAGTGAGTCATTGAATCATTCATTCAAGAGATTCGTTCATAAACATTGAATCATCCACTAATCAAACAAGTGAAGTCATTATGAGTGATTCATTGAATCATTCATTCAAGAGATTCGTTCATAAACATTGAATCATCCACTAATCAAACAAGTGAAGTCATTATGAGTGATTCATTGAATCATTCATTCAAGAGATTCATTCATAAACATTGAATCATCCAGTAATGAAACAAGTGAAGTGTTTATGAGTGAGTCATTGAATCATTCATTCAAGAGATTCGTTCATAAACATTGAATCATCCACTAATCAAACAAGTGAAGTCATTATGAGTGATTCATTGAATCATTCATTCAAGAGATTCGTTCATAAACATTGAATCATCCACTAATCAAACAAGTGAAGTCATTATGAGTGAGTCATTGAATCATTCATTCAAGAGATTCGTTTAAGAACACTGAATCATCCAGTAATGAAACAAGTGAAGTCTTTATGAGTGAGTCATTGAATCATTCATTCAAGAGATTCGT
Organism: Rhinogobio ventralis; assembly: GCA_039654625.1. Classification (NCBI taxonomy): domain Eukaryota; kingdom Metazoa; phylum Chordata; class Actinopteri; order Cypriniformes; family Gobionidae; genus Rhinogobio; species Rhinogobio ventralis. The sequence continues at coordinate 1,351,863 of CM077211.1, read as the reverse complement.
TTAAAAACATTGAATCATCCACTAATCAGACAAGTGAAGTCTTTATGAGTGAGTCATTGAATCATTCACTCAAGAGATTCGTTTAAAAACATTGAATCATCCACTAATCAGACAAGTGAAGTCTTTATGAGTGAGTCATTGAATCATTCATTAAAAAACATTTTTAAATAATTCATTTAAATTAAATTTTTTTTTTAAATAGAGTGCAGCAATTAATATTTTGTCCTCATGTTATTTTGTTTACAATCGTGGGAGAATCATAATCTATATTTGAAAAAAAAATTTTTATCCAGAATCGTGCAGCTCATACACAAATTAAATTAACGCATGGACGTTCATCTTTAGGTAGCAATTTCTTCAAATGTTATGCATTTAGCCCGCGACGTCTGTTTTTATATTGTTTGTCCAACATGTCCTCCAATCAATACGCCTATATAGGTCGTTTGTCACTTCCCTGAAATACGACCCATAGGAGCGTTTACTAAAGTTGCGCCCCTATCGACAACAGGACACATGCATTTCAATGCTTTTTTTCCTTTTATTTGCGTCATATTTCGGTTTTGATTGATAGAGCATTGCAAAATACAACATCATGTGATCATGTGATCATGCAATCGCGGGTTCAATCCCAGGGAACGCATGCACTCATAAAGTGTATATGCACTATAAATCACTGGGTAGGTTTAGGGGTGGGGTGGGTGTAGTTGTTAATAAAAAAAGATGTTTGTTAAATGGAAATATAACAATTGGTGGTAAAAAGTCCACACATTGCATTGAAATGAACACGCATTTTGATTGGTAACGACAGTCATACGTCACATTTCATGACAGACGTAACACGACACTGTCATTATTTTTACGCCAGCTAGAGGGCGCATGACGTAAATAAAGGTCGTAATAAGGTGCTTGTCAATAGTTAACACACATTACATATTATGTATCTGCATCCACTAATCTTCCATACTGACTAGTGCTGGCTATTTGACAATTCATAATCATTCATAATTATTTTGAGCAATAGGATTATATAAAACATATAATAAAATTATATAAGTAGCCTGTATGAAGCTATCAAACAGTACTTTTGTACTTTCACTCAAGTAAAATTGAAAAGGAGTACTCAATACTTTTACTGGAGTAATATTTTATTATACGTATCTGTACTTTTACTCAAGCACTTGATTTGTGTATGTCGTCCACCACTGAGCGCACGAGAATCAGAAGAATTGATCATTTTGTTGTGGTAGTAAGTCATTTTAGCAGTAGAGATGTTAGCAGAGAAGGAAGAGAGGAGGGATTGATACAAACTAAGGTCAGTGGGATCTTTCGATTTGCACCACTTCCTCTCGATGAACATCAGGCATCCAGGGGGCAGAACGATGTTAGAGTGGAGAAAAGAGTATCAGTCGAGCTGTTAGTATCTCCTGATGAGAGCTGATTATGGGGAGGAAGCGTGGATGAGACCGAAGAGGATCGGAGAGAGTGGAGGAGTGTGTGTTGTGTCCTGAGCCAGCTCGAGGAGGAAGTGATCTGAGGTGTGCAGTGGAGTGACCAGCGTACGGTCAGTAGAGCAGTAGTGTGTGTAAATGAGGTCCAGTTGATTACCTGACTTCTGAGTAAATCGGCGTGTTAAGGTGTAATAACTACTGAGTGACCCTAATTAACAACATGTACTACTTGCTATATAATTATGGTTAGGGTTCGGTTTAGAGTTAGTTGCATGATGTAATTATGCATTAGATGACCACATATCATGATCTTTCTTATTATCTCTTATAATATTTTTATTATCAATATACTATTCATAATGTTTTAAACTACTCATAAAGTGCCTTTTAATGAATCAGCAGAAGTTATTCCACCTATAAAAGTAGTTCCTCTAATAAAAGGATGATTTATACAGATTAAATAAAAAAACATAAATTTACTGAATAATTCATTTACATTTGTGTGTGTGTGTGTGAGTGTGTGTGAGTGTGTGTGTGAGTGTGAGTGAGTGTGAGTGTGCGTGTGTGAACGTGTCAGTGTGTGTCTGACTGTGTGCGTGAGTGTATGTCTGTTTGTGTGTGTGTGTGTGTCTGTTTGTCTGCGTGTGTGTGAGTGTGAGTGTGTGTCTGTGTGTGTGTGAGTGTGTCAGTGTGAGTGTGTTTCTGCGTGTGTGTCTGTGTGAATGTGTGTCAGTGTGAGTGTATCAGTGTGAGTGTATGTGTGTGTCAGTGTGTGTCTGTGTGTGTGTGTGTGTGTGTCTGTGAGTGTGTCTGTGTGTGCGAGTGTGAGTGTGTGTGTGTGTGTCTGTGTGTGTGTCTGCGTGTGTGTGTGCGCGAGTGTGTGTGTACGTTTCAGTGTGAGCGTGTGTGTGTCTGTGTGTGAGTGAGTGTGTGTCAGTGTGTCTGGGAATGTGTGTGTCTGTGTGAGTGTATGTCTGTGTGTGTGCGTGCGTGCGTGCGTGCGTCTGTTTGTGTGTGTGTGTGTCTGTTTGTGTGTTTGTCTGTGTGTATGTTGTGCATGTGTGTCTGTGTGTATGTATGTTGTGTGTTTGTGTTTGTTGCGTATGTGTGTGTTTGTTGGGCATGTCTTTGTGTGTGTGTGTGTGTGAGTGTGTGAGAGTCTGTGTGTTACGCTTGTGTGTTTGTTTGTGTGCGTGTCTGTTGTGTGTGTGTGTGTGTGTATGTTTAATGTGTGTCTGTCAGTCTGCGTGAGTGTGTGTGTGATGCTGACACAGCAGAAACGCCCAATGTTTATCAGTTTTAATAAAGCCCTTCTGTCACACTTGCCCACTGATGGACCGGATCAGCTCCGGCTGCTGCTTCAGTGGTAACACACTGGCTGATTTGGTCTATAAAGGAAGTTGCAGTTTGTTGACAAGGTTTTTGTCTTTTTTTAGTTTGACTGAAGCTGATGTGCCTTTCCTCTCTTTTTCACGTCTGTCTCTCAGGGTTTGCCGTCTGAGTCTCAGAAGCTGTTGAACATCGCTAAAGAGCTGCTTCAAACAGAAGAAGCGTATGTCAAACGACTCAACCTGCTGGACCAGGTAACACTCACACACACACACACACACACACACACACACACACACACACACGCACACACACACAGACTCACGCACACACACTCAGACTCACACACACAGACTCACACACACTCACAGACTCACACACACACACACACACATGCACATACACACTTAGACTCACACAGACTCACACACACAGACTCACACACACTCACAGACTCACACACACGCACACACGCACACACACATACACACTCAGACTCACACACACAGACTCACACACACTCACAGACACACACGCGCACACACACAGACGCACACACACACAGACTCACACACTCACACACACACAGACTCGCACACGCACACACACACACAGACTCACACACACAGACTCACACACGCACACACACAGACGCACACACACACAGACTCACACACACGCACACACACACACACACATACACACTCAGACTCACACACACACACACACAGACTCACACACACACACACACACAGACTCACACACACTCACAGACTCACACACACACACACACACACACTCAGACTCACACACACACACACACACAGACGCACACACACACAGACTCTCACACGCACACACACAGACGCACTCACACACACACACAGACTCACACACGCACACACACAGACGCACGCGCACACACACACACACATACACACTCAGACTCTCACACACACACACACACACACACAGACTCGCACACATACACAGACTCACACACACAAACACTCACAGACTCTCACACACACTCACACACACACGCGCACACACACATACACACTCAGACTCACACTTACAGACTCACACACACACACACTCAGACTCACACACACACACACAGACTCACACACACTCACAGACTCACACACACAAACACTCACGGACACACACACACACAGACTCACACTCACACACTCACAGACACACACACACACTCACAGACTCACACACACTCACACATACACACTCATACACACTCAGACTCACACACACTCAGACTCACACACACACACACACACATACACACTCAGACTCACACACACAGACTCACACACACTCACAGACACACACGCACACACACAGACGCACACACACACAGACTCACACACTCACACACACACAGACTCACACACGCACACACACACACAGACTCACACACGCACACACACAGACGCACACACACACAGACTCACACACACGCACACACACACACACACATACACACTCAGACTCACACACACACACACACAGACTCACACACACACACACACAGACTCACACACACTCACAGACTCACACACACACACACACACACACTCAGACTCACACACACACACAGACGCACACACACACAGACTCTCACACGCACACACACAGACGCACTCACACACACACACAGACTCACACACGCACACACACAGACGCACGCGCACACACACACACACATACACACTCAGACTCTCACACACACACACACACACACACAGACTCACACACAAACACTCACAGACTCTCACACACACTCACACACACACGCGCACACACACATACACACTCAGACTCACACTTACAGACTCACACACACACACACTCAGACTCACACACACACACACAGACTCACACACACACACACAGACTCACACACACTCACAGACTCACACACACAAACACTCACGGACACACACACACACAGACTCACACTCACACACTCACAGACACACACACACTCACACATACACACTCATACACACTCAGACTCACACACACTCAGACTCACACACACACACACAGACTCACACACACAAACACTCACAGACTCTCACACACACACACACACAGACTCACACACATACACACTCTCACACACACACACACACACTCTCACAGACTCACACACACTCACAGACTCACACATACACACACACTCACTCACACACACACAGACTCACACACACACACACAGACTCACACACACAAACACAGACTCACACACACAAACACTCACAGACTCACACACACACACACAGACTCACACACACAAACACTCACAGACTCACACACACACACACACAGACTCACACACATACACACTCTCACACACACACACACACTCTCACAGACTCACACACACTCACAGACTCACACATACACACACACTCACTCACACACACACACATAGATCATTAGTTTCCTGTTTCCTGTTTTGTCTGCATGTGTTTTTCAGTTATTTGGTTTTCTCTTTATTTACATTGAGATGAATTGTGCTTTTTTGTGTTCATACTACTTCCTGCTTCTGACACTTCCTCTTAGTCTATTTATTCTCCAGTCCATGATTTCTGATCTCATGTCAAACTGATTTCTCGGGGCAAAAGTGACACTCATTCATAAACACACAACAAACTTTCAAACCACTGACCAAGTGACGTCACATTTATTTATACAGCACTTTATATAATAGATTGCTGAAGTGATCCATATGACAACAGTGGTTTTACTGTGTGTGTGTGTGTGTGTGTTCAGGAGTTCTGTGCCCATCTGACAGAGGCTGGCATCCCTGCTGACGTCATCACAGGAATCTTCTCCAACATCTCCTGCATCCGGCTCTTCCACCAGCAGTTCCTCCTGCCGGAACTACAGACACGCATCACACAGGAGTGGTGAGACACACACACACACTAACACACACACACACACACTAACACACACTCTCACACACACACACACACACACACACACACACACACACACACACACACACACACACACACACACACTACCCCTACCCCTAAACCTACCCATCACACACACACACACACACTCACTCTCACACACACTCACAGACTCACACACACACACACACACAGTTCATTTATATATAGGCTACTTTCAACATTGTAACAATACGAAGCTGGTTGAAAATGTGCACTCATCCTTTAATGAAGAGTACGGATTCCTAAAATCCCAAGATCGATCTTTTACTCTGTGCCAAATGACTGTCAAGGACCAGATCTTTCTAGTGAATCATAAACTTGCACTGATTCCCCAAACAAATGACTCTCAAGAGCCGGTTCAAGTTCTGCAGTGAGCGTTCAGAGTCGAGCAGAGAGCAGTGTGATAAACTGATGAGTGTCTGTGTGTGTGTGTCAGGAGCTGTAATCCCCGCATAGGGGACATCCTGCAGAAGTTGGCGCCGTTCCTGAAGATGTACGGCGAGTATGTGAAGAACTTCGACCGGGCGATGGAGCTGGTCAACACATGGACGCAGCGCTCGGCCAGCTTCAAGAGTGTGGTGCAGAAAATCCAGGTCAGATCCCAACTCTGATGTGCTCGTGTGTGTGTGTGATGACAGGTGTGTGATGAACTCTGTGTGTGTGTGTGTGCAGAAGCAGGACGTGTGTGGGAACCTGACGCTGCAGCATCACATGCTGGAGCCGGTGCAGAGGATTCCCCGATACGAGCTCCTGCTGAAGGACTACCTGAAGAAACTGCCGGACGGAGCCGCGGACCGCAGAGACGCCGAGAGTGAGTAAAAACACTTCTGTCAAATAAAGCTGAAATATAATGAAATGAATTAAATGAAAAATAGAAATGAACTAAAATAAGTTTAAGCTGAAGCACTAAAATTATTAACTGGAAATAAATAAAACTTCATGAAATATGACAAAAAACGCAAGGAAAATATATAATTAATTTAATACAGTACATAAATGTTGCAGTACAAATAAATAATTAGGTGAAATAGTGAAACATTATAATATCTGTTCTCTATGTGAATATATAGTAAAGTGTAATTTACTCCTGTGATCAAAGCTGAATTTATCATCATTACTCCAGTCTCAGTGTCACATGACCCTTCACAAATCATTCAATATGAGGATTTGATGCTCAACAAACATTTATGATTATAGTGATTATGTTCTGCAGCATAAACAGCAGAACATGAGGACTCAGACACCGTCACATCACACACCTGCAGCGCTTCTGTGGACGCAGGAAAACAGAATAAAACAATATAAAAGGGTTAAATATATGCAAAATATATTTCACTTAAATACAAAAACAAACAAAAGAAAAAACTGTAGTCGCCTACATACGGCGAGTTTTGATTCATTTTTGTGACGCGCTCCACAAACTTCACAGGAAGGAAACCGAGACGGCAGAAAACCTGTTTGTTTTCTTTATTTTACAAAAGCACAATGTTTGGTTTTTATTGTGAGTTTACACAAAATAATTAAACTGTATGAGTATTTTAAGTTGTTTCCGCTGTTATAATGAGACAAAATCCTGATTTGTGTAGTGGAAGTCTTACTACAGTCCAACAATTCCTTAATGTTTTATTTTAAGCAATCAGGAATCTTTAGGCCCCCTCGTGGTTAAGCAACTGTCCCTTACATGTGTTTTATTGAACTAAATACATCTTCATCGGCTAAAACGCATGCACAGGTTACTTTTCTTCCTGAACAAGTGCACACGAGAGTCCAGAACACCCTAGCAACCACCCAGAAAACTTTAGCAACCGCCTAGCAACCACCCAGAACACCTTAGAAACCTCCTAGCTAGACCCTAGCAACCACCAAGGATACCTTAGCAACTGCCTAGCAACACCACAGCCACCACCTAGAACACCGTAGCAACCACCTAACAATACCCTAGCAACCGCCTTACAACACCATAGCAACCACGCAGAACACCGAATAAACTGCCTAGCAACACCCTAGCAACCACCCAGAACACTCTAGCAACCGCATGACAATGCCATAGCAACAACCCAGGATACCTTAGCAACCACCTAGCAACACCACAGCAACCACCTAACAACACCCTAACAACCACTCAGGATACCCTAGCAACGGCCTTACAACACCATAGCAACCACCCAGAACATCGTTGAAACTGCCTAGCAACACCCTAGCAACCACCCAGAACACCCTATTAACCGCATAGCAATGCCATAGCAACCACTCAGGATACTCTAGCAACACCATAGCAACCACCCAGAACACCTTTAGAAACTGCCTAGCAACACCCTAGCAACCACATAGCAACGCCATAGCAACCACCTAAAATACCTTTAAAACAGCCTAGCAACCACCCAGAACACCTTAGCAACCGCCTAGAAACACCCTAGCAACCGAGAGCCGAGTTTTGCCACTGCAAGCACCACTCACATTTTCTTCAGGAAATGTACATTCATGTGAATCGCGCCACAGTTCGAGTGCAACCAAACTCAGACATGCTCCTCCAGGTAGTCTCTGGTTCGGTACCTCAGTGCACACCCAGTTCGCTTGACAGCTTTCACTTTAGCAATTTTTCATGCGAACCGCGCCCTGTTCTGAACTAAACTGCCGGTGTGAAAGCACCCCATGTGTCATTTGCTGGAGTCATAGTTGCCTTAATGGAGCCAATTATTTCTGGCCACATCCGTTGATCTGTTGAAAGTGCTTGCTTTGACGCTTCCATTATAATATAGAGTCCGTTATGATAAATGATGCCTCAAAAGTAGACTGATACGTGACGAACGTGCTCGCGCTTCTTCTGCGGGCAGGGTTATTTATATATGCTTGCATTTTATTGTCCTTTATTTGTCCTTGTATTGATTGTTTGCAACATTCCATGACATACTTAATAACTTCGTTATATATTTATGTAACGGTTAACTGTCAGCTCTCTTTTTGAATGGTTGTAGTTCACGAATGCTTTGTAATAAAAGTTTGGTCTCTTTTTAAAAGATTATTACAGAAGTTCAAAAAATGAAAGTGGAAACAAGTTTGTTTACTGTCAAGCACTGAACTAAACATTTTTATTTTATAGAAAATATATATTTTACAAAATAATTGCTATAAAATCAAAGCTGTACATCAAGTTGAAAAATTGAGGCGATAAAAGGTTCTCACAGGATGAATTTTGAGTGTTTAATCTTTCAAATTAGTTCTAATTCATAATTATTACTAAAATATTTGACAGGGTTTAGCCGGTTAATCCTTCCATATTCACTATATTTGTCTGTTTTTATGCATCACTGGGAGTTTTAAGAGAAGCATCTGAGACAACATTGATGTTTAAATGAGTTATAATCTGTAAATGTCTGAACGGACCGCTTTTAAATAATGTTTTATTAAAAAAGGTGATTTCATAAAAGTTTATAGTTCAGATATAAACACTGATGTCTACAGTAGAGATCAAAATAGAGTGAATCACCTTTAGAAAGAAATTTTAGGCTTCAAATAAAGATTGCATCAATAACATCATTACACCAGTAGATGGAGACAAGAGACTGTTAAAATATGAGTGAGTCACTGAATCATTCACTCAAAAGATTCATTCAAAAACACTGATTCATCCAGTAATGAAACAAGTGAAGTCTTTATGAGTGAGTCATTGAATCATTCACTCAAGAGATTCATTCAAAAACACTGATTCATCCAGTAATGAAACAAGTGAAGTCTTTATGAGTGAGTCATTGAATCATTCACTCAAGAGATTCATTCAAAAACACTGATTCATCCAGTAATGAAACAAGTGAAGTATTTATGAGTCATTGAATCATTCACTCAAGAGATTCATTCAAAAACACTGATTCATCCAGTAATGAAACAAGTGAAGTCTTTATGAGTGAGTCATTGAATCATTCACTCAAGAGATTGTTCAAAAACACTGATTCATCCAGTAATGAAACAAGTGAAGTCTTTATGAGTGAGTCATTGAATCATTCACTCAAGAGATTCATTCAAAAACACTGATTCATCCAGTAATGAAACAAGTGAAGTCTTTATGAGTGAGTCATTGAATCATTCATTCAAGAGATTTGTTCAAAAACACTGATTCATCCAGTAATGAAACAAATGAAGTCTTTATGAGTGAGTCATTGAATCATTCACTCAAGAGATTCGTTCAAAAACACTGATTCATCCAGTAATGAAACAAGTGAAGTCATTATGAGTGAGTCATTGAATCATTCACTCAAGAGATTCGTTCAAAAACACTGATTCATCCAGTAATGAAACAAGTGAAGTCTTTATGAGTCATTGAATCATTCACTCAAGAGATTCATTCAAAAACGCTGATTCATCCAGTAATGAAACAACTGAAGTCTTTATGGGTGAGTCATTGAATCATTCACTCAAGAGATTCGTTCAAAAACACTGATTCATCCAGTAATGAAACAAGTGAAGTATTTATGAGTCATTGAATCATTCATTCAAGAGATTCATTCAAAAACACTGATTCATCCAGTAATGAAACAAATGAAGTCTTTATGAGTGAGTCATTGAATCATTCACTCAAGAGATTCGTTCAAAAACACTGATTCATCCAGTAATGAAACAAGTGAAGTCTTTATGAGTGAGTCATTGAATCATTCACTCAAGAGATCCGTTCAAAAACACTGATTCATCCAGTAATGAAACAAGTGAAGTCTTTATGAGTGAGTCATTGAATCATTCATTCAAGAGATTTGTTCAAAAACACTGATTCATCCAGTAATGAAACAAGTGAAGTCTTTATGAGTGAGTCATTGAATCATTCACTCAAGAGATTCGTTCAAAAACACTGATTCATCCAGTAATGAAACAAGTGAAGTCTTTATGAGTGAGTCATTGAATCATTCATTCAAGAGATTTGTTCAAAAACACTGATTCATCCAGTAATGAAACAAATGAAGTCTTTATGAGTGAGTCATTGAATCATTCACTCAAGAGATTCGTTCAAAAACACTGATTCATCCAGTAATGAAACAAGTGAAGTCTTTAAGTCATTGAATCATTCACTCAAGAGATTCATTCAAAAACACTGATTCATCCAGTAATGAAACAAGTGAAGTCTTTATGAGTGAGTCATTGAATCATTCATTCAAGAGATTTGTTCAAAAACACTGATTCATCCAGTAATGAAACAAGTGAAGTCTTTATGAGTGAGTCATTGAATCATTCATTCAAGAGATTCGTTCAAAAACACTGATTCATCCAGTAATGAAACAAGTGAAGTCTTTAAGTCATTGAATCATTCACTCAAGAGATTCATTCAAAAACACTGATTCATCCAGTAATGAAACAAGTGAAGTCTTTATGAGTGAGTCATTGAATCATTCACTCAAGAGATTCGTTCAAAAACACTGATTCATCCAGTAATGAAACAAGTGAAGTCTTTATGAGTGAGTCATTGAATCATTCATTCAAGAGATTTGTTCAAAAACACTGATTCATCCAGTAATGAAACAAGTGAAGTCTTTATGAGTGAGTCATTGAATCATTCACTCAAGAGATTCGTTCAAAAACACTGATTCATCCAGTAATGAAACAAGTGAAGTCTTTATGAGTGAGTCATTGAATCATTCACTCAAGAGATTCATTCAAAAACACTGATTCATCCAGTAATGAAACAAGTGAAGTCTTTATGAGTGAGTCATTGAATCATTCATTCAAGAGATTTGTTCAAAAACACTGATTCATCCAGTAATGAAACAAATGAAGTCTTTATGAGTGAGTCATTGAATCATTCACTCAAGAGATTCGTTCAAAAACACTGATTCATCCAGTAATGAAACAAGTGAAGTCTTTAAGTCATTGAATCATTCACTCAAGAGATTCATTCAAAAACACTGATTCATCCAGTAATGAAACAAGTGAAGTCTTTATGAGTGAGTCATTGAATCATTCATTCAAGAGATTTGTTCAAAAACACTGATTCATCCAGTAATGAAACAAGTGAAGTCTTTATGAGTGAGTCATTGAATCATTCACTCAAGAGATTCGTTCAAAAACACTGATTCATCCAGTAATGAAACAAGTGAAGTCTTTATGAGTGAGTCATTGAATCATTCATTCAAGAGATTCATTCAAAAACGCTGATTCCATCTGTGTTTGTGTGTGTAGATGCTCTGGAGCTGATCTCCACCGCTGCAAACCACTCCAACGCCGCCATCAGGAAAATGGTTAGAGCTCTTCCTTTATTTCATCTCACAGACAGGATGTGCTATTTCCATTTCCTGTCTGTGTGAGTGAGCAGGGTCTCCTGGGTAGAAGTGCTCTATATCACTCTCACTTCTCTATCGTTCTCTTTCTAATGCTGTCATGCGGCCAATCACAGTTCTTTTCATTTATTGAGTTTGTGAATGCAAATCTTTACAAATGACTGCACTGTCCCTCTGTGTGTGTGTGTGTGTGTGTGTGCAGGAGAAGATGCACAAGCTGCTGGAGGTTTATGAGCGGTTGGGCGGAGAGGAGGACATTGTTAATCCAGCGAATGAATTTATTAAAGAAGGTCACATGAAGAAGATGTCGGCTAAGAACGGCACAGCACAGGACCGGTACCTCTATCTGGTGCGTCTGTTCGCTCGGTTAAGGCTTTTTAGCAGTTATCAATGTCTCAAAGTTGTTCAATCAAGAGATTCATTCAAAAACACTGATTCATAGTGAATCTAACAATTAACATTTTTTCAGAACCTCTAGTAAATTACATGTTGTGTTTAGTTGTCTGTTTAGAATTGTGGGAGAATATCTGTTTTTAACAAAAAAATTGTGATTCTCAATTTATCCACAATTGTGCAGCAATCAAGCTAAAAAAGAAGAAAAAGCACCAAAACCATATATTCACACATATACATTGCATACACTGATCAGGCATAACATTATGACTGGTGAAGTGAATAACACTGAGGATCTCTTCATCACGGCTCCTGTTAGTGGGTGGGATATATTAGGCAGCAAGTGAACATTTTGTCCTCAAAGTTGATGTGTTAGAAGCAGGAAAAATGGGCAAGCGTAAGGATTTGAGCGAGTTTGACAAGGGCCAAATTGTGATGGCTAGACGACTGGGTCAGAGCATCTCCAAAACTGCAGCTCTTGTGGGGTGTTCCCGGTCTGCAGTGGTCAGGATCTATCAAAAGTGCTCCAAGGAAGGAACAGTGGAGAACCGGCGACAGGGTCATGGGCGGCCAAGGCTCATTGATGCACGTGGGGAGCGAAGGCTGGCCCGTGTGGTCTGATCAAACAGACGAGCTACTGGAGCTCAAACTGCTCCAGAAGTTAATGCTGGTTCTGATAGAAAGGTGTCAGAATACACAGTGCATCTCAGTTTGTTGTGTATGGGGCTGCATAGCCGCTGACCAGTCAGGGTGCCCATGCTGACCCCTGTCCACCGCCGAAAGCACCAACAGTGGCACGTGAGCATCAGAACTGGACCACGGAGCAATGGAAGAAGGTGGCCTGGTCTGATGAATCACGTGTTCTTTTACATCACGTGGATGGCCGGGTGCGTGTGCGTGGCTTACCTGGGGAACACATGGCACCAGGATGCACTATGGGAAGAAGGCAAGCCGGCGGAGGCAGTGTGATGCTTTGGGTCGAGTTTGAGGTGTTGACTTGGCCTCCAAATTCCCCAGATCTCAATCCAATCGAGCATCTGTGGGATGTGCTGAACAAACAAGTCCGATCCATGGAGGCCCCACCTCGCAACTTACAGGACTTAAAGGATCTGCTGCTAACATCTTGGTGCCAGATACCACAGGGGTCTAGTGGAGTCCATGCCTCGACGGGTCAGGGCTGTTTTGTTTTGGGGGACCAACACAATATTAGGATGTTATGCCTGATTGGTGTATATTCAGATATGCTGCGTCAAGACACTGGTAAACTTCTGCTCTGCAGAAGAAAGAATCTGCTCTTTTATTACAGCTTAACACATGTATTAGATCATGAATATACAGAACGATGATGTTGATGATGATGTTTCTGTGTTGACAGTTCAATAACATGGTGCTCTACTGTGTGCCCAAGCTGAGGCTGATGGGACAGAAGTTCAGCGTCCGAGAGCGGATCGACATCGCCGGGATGGAGGTGCGACTTCAGCCGTTCTTTCAGATGCATGTTTATATTCATGTCTATATCTTATCACATGCTGGTTTTCTCACATTGCTTCAAGGTTCAGGGAAACGTCAAGCAGAACGTCCCTCACGCGTTCACCATCATCGGCAAACAACGCTCGCTCGAGCTGCAGGCCAGGTGACCGAGGCGATGCTCTTCATGACAGTCTCTCAGTGTTCAGTCTCATGGTGTTTTTACTTAGATCTGAAATTAAACGATTGTAATTCATGAATGTCTAGAATCTGAGAGCCTTTTTAAACATCTTAAACTTGCAGAGTATGTGAACTCTGAATGTGTTTTTGTCTCAGGACGGCCGAGGAGAAGGAGGACTGGATAAAAGTGAGTTATTCTCTTTACACAAATGTTAAACGCCAGAGAAAGACGAAAGTTTGTGCTTACATAATATATGTGTGTGTACTGTGTATAATTATTATGTATATATAAATACACACACATATATGTGTATATTTTTAAGAAATATTTGCATGTATATACTGTATACACTTACCTAAAGGATTATTAGGAACACCTGTTCAATTTCTCATTAATGCAATTATCTAATCAACCAATCACATGGCAGTTGCTTCAATGCATTTAGGGGTGTGGTCCTGGTCAAGACAATCTCCTGAACTCCAAACTGAATGTCAGAATGGGAAAGAAAGGTGATTTAAGCAATTTTGAGCGTGGCATGGTTGTTGGTGCCAGACGGGCCGGTCTGAGTATTTCACAATCTGCTCAGTTACTGGGATTTTCACGCACAACCATTTCTAGAGTTTACAAAGAATGGTGTGAAAAGGGAAAAACATCCAGTATGCGGCAGTCCTGTGGGCGAAAATGCCTTGTTGATGCTAGAGGTCAGAGGAGAATGGGCCGACTGATTCAAGCTGATAGAAGAGCAACTTTGACTGAAATAACCACTCGTTACAACCGAGGTATGCAGCAAAGCATCTGTGAAGCCACAACACGCACAACCTTGAGGCGGATGGGCTACAACAGCAGAAGACCCCACCGGGTACCACTCATCTCTACTACAAATAGGAAAAAGAGGCTACAATTTGCACGAGCTCACCAAAATTGGACAGTTGAAGACTGGAAAAATGTTGCCTGGTCTGATGAGTCTGGATTTCTGTTGAGACATTCAGATGGTAGAGTCAGAATTTGGCGTAAACAGAATGAGAACATGGATCCATCATGCCTTGTTACCACTGTGCAGGCTGGTGGTGGTGGTGTAATGGTGTGGGGGATGTTTTCTTGGCACACTTTAGGCCCCTTAGTGCCAATTGGGCATCGTTTAAATGCCACGGCCTACCTGAGCATTGTTTCTGACCATGTCCATCCCTTTATGACCACCATGTACCCATCCTCTGATGGCTACTTCCAGCAGGATAATGCACCATATCACAAAGCTCCAATCATTTCAAATTGGTTTCTTGAACATGACAATGAGTTCACTGTACTAAAATGGCCCCCACAGTCACCAGATCTCAACCCAATAGAGCATCTTTGGGATGTGGTGGAACGGGAGCT
>CM077211.1:1178921-1328921 GCA_039654625.1 Rhinogobio ventralis | reverse complement strand
AGCAGCACACTTCCTGTTTCTCAGCAGAAGTTCTGCTCACTTCACACTGGTGGAAAACCTTGCACCTGCTTCTCTTTTAATAGAGTTTGAACCAGAACCAGTATTATTAAAAGAATTTTATGTGTACAAAAGCTGTCTTATAACATATCAATGAATTAAAGAGTATCTGGTCACTGGTGTTTATGTCTTTATGGAAATAAATGTGCATTTATCTTAACTTTGGCATGCTTTCCCACAACTAATGGATACATTTCTTCTTCACAAGACACTAAATGTACTCGAGACGAAGGTTTTCTTGGAATAGGGTGGTACTGACTTCCTGTTTGCAGAGTCTTATTCAATCATGGTTATGGATGGATTGTGAAAGCGTATGCTGTGATGTGTTGAAACTGCTTTTCTTTATTTCATCACTTTCAGTATAACTGAGGTTTCAGGGTACACACATATGCACAAAAAGACTAAAATCGCTGTGTTCTGCTGCCAGGCCAGTAGGTGGCGATGTGCAAAGGTGTGCTGTGGTATCTGGCACCAAGATGTTAGCAGCAGATCCTTTAAGTCCTGTTAGTTGCGAGGTGGGGCCTCCATGGATCGGACTTGTTTGTTCAGCACATCCCACAGATGCTCGATTGGATTGAGATCTGGGGAATTTGGAGGCCCTGTCGCCGGTTCTCCACTGTTCCTTCCTTGGAGCACTTTTGATAGATCCTGACCACTGCAGACCGGGAACACCCCACAAGAGCTGCAGTTTTGGAGATGCTCTGACCCAGTCGTCTAGCCATCACAATTTGGCCCTTGTCAAACTCGCTCAAATCCTTACGCTTGCCCATTTTTCCTGCTTCTAACACATCAACTTTGAGGACAAAATGTTCACTTGCTGCCTAATATATCCCACCCACTAACAGGAGCCGTGATGAAGAGATCATCAGTGTTATTCACTTCACCAGTCATAATGTTATGTCTGATCGGTGTAGTATGAGTGTGTGTAGTATGAATGTAATCTGGATGTACTACATCCGCCATGTTGTTATTATCATGTGATCTACCAGCGTCAGTTGCGTTGCTTCACCTCCATTCGTAAATCCTCTCCCATGGCCTCATGGGATAGTAAAGTGTCCATCGAATGCACACTTCAGAATCTAGTAGTAGGTCGTCTGGGTACTTTTCACCAACTGTTTTTCGAACATTATGTATTCGGACATGATACTCTGTTGCCGTACTGTGTTTCACATATTATATAGTAGGGTAGTATTCGATCTCTTGATCTCTTGATGGTCTTATTATTGGGCAACTGTATAAAACTATGGACGTAGTGTCCATGATGTCTCCCGTAGGTTTCTGAAGAGCATTTCTGAAGTCCAAAGTGGGCGGAGCCGGCCATCACCATCTAGGCAGCGTGTCACCGCGGATCACTCCCGGATAGCTAAAAATGGGCAAAGAGGCGGGACGTGGCTGGAGCTGAGGTGACGTGATGGCTAACAGACAGCAGACAAACAGCAATCCACCTGTCACTCAAGTTGCCACGCCCTCAATTATGCAGAACTTTAAGGCTTAATATAATTTAATTGACAAAAAAAAAAATCGCCCCCCTCACAGTTGTAATGAAGGGCAAAATTAGCTGTATAGACCAAAACCACTTTTTGTACCAGGCTGTACACATGTTTTATTCTGCTGTAAAACTGGGGATTTAAACATGGGAGAGATACAGATTTGACTCCCTTTTGGAGCCTGTCCCTAGTGGCCAGTTGATGAACTGCAGTTTAAGGGTGTTAACACCTGAGCGTTTGTTTCAGAACCTGGTGCGTTTTCTCCCTTGGTTCGGTTCGTTTCGGCATATGTGAACAGGGCAATCGCGCTCGGATCCGCACCAAAACAACCGCCTGAACGAGATGCCCGCTTGCAAACGAACTCTGGGACGGTTCGCTTGAGGTGTGAAAGCAATCCGAACCAACAAACCAAATGGTATCATAATTCATAACGGGAAATGTGCTATAATAGCAATAGTGTCTGATTCTGTGAGTGAGCACATTAGTTATCACAGTTGAAAACCAAAAGAGTCCCTCTTCATCTTCAAATGTTGTGTAATTGCACGAGAATGCTGTCCTGATGAAGCCTTGATTCCTGCTCTAGCTGCATTATAACATCCGTACAGTGTTTGCGTGTCTTGACACTGTTAACTCTAGACAGCGCTGGGAGATCCAGAGAGAGCGTTTGCATTTGCTGCAGTATTAATATGAATGTAATATATCATTTAACAGCGGGAATGACGGCTGCATTCGTATAGTGTTTGCATGTCTCACAGTTATAAATAAAGCCACAATAAGCTCATGGAGTGAACTTGTCAATCATCTTGATGGATGACGCAGAGGAAACTCAGTACTCGCATGTGACTTATATAAACACATTTTGGTACGATTTGAAAGGTTGCCTTGTGAAAGTGAATCGAACCAAGAAGAAAATGCAACATTGCGACAAATTAAGTCCCTGTTTCGGAACAAAACAAACATAGGTGTGGCTTCAAGAGAGAGACTGCGGGAGGCTGCCGTGGGGAGATACGAGGGTCCCTGGCTCTACTATTGAAGAAGGACTAACGGCTAACTTGGATCACGTGTGCCTTGATAACCAATCACATTACAGCCTTGACATCATTTGCTGCGTCCCAAATATTCTATGGCCTAAAAGTATGTACTGTTTTTGTGAAGAAAAAGTCCATACTTTTGAGTGTGTATCAGCTTTGGGACAAACTACTTCTCATAACTGCATCTTTAACGGACAGCTCTGTCGTTTAGTTGCGTGCATCCTGTCACCGTAAACTGCCCTGTCAATCATCTTGAAATCCTCCACATTCAATTTAATTTTATTTCCTATAGATGCCGATTTTGTTTCCGATAGAAATGTAGTAGCACGCTGATCTACCAGTTGTGGGTCTTTCATGCAGAGACTCTCCTCATGTGTTTGCAATTTGCGTAATGATGCATTTAAAAGTTAATGGCCAAATCATTGAAAATATGATGAAAACAGATGAAATATGGTTAGATACTGATTATTAATCACTCAAACTTCTAAAACTCTCTACTTTACCGTCGGACTCACACGTCCCCGCCATGTTTGTAGTTTTTTAACACTTTATCCGTATTTGTAGTTCTAATCAAATCCTCGCCCAACGCGCAATGGGTTGTGGGTAATATTAGCCTTTAGAGTGTGAATGGATCTGCACTTTGGATTCTAACGGAAAAAGTCAACCATCCGGGTATCTTTGGCATACTCATTTCAACATACTACGATTTGGGACGCACTAATTAGAATTTCGACTACTATTTAGGACGGATAGTATGCAAATTGGGACGCAGCAATTGAATTTCGTTCAGAGTTGTGCGACAGTCAGTCACTGTGTAAACTGAATCATAGCGGCCGCGCTTGTCTGTCTTCTCTTATAAAAGAATCATTTTTTTGTGTAAAATAGATCGATCCAAAACGAATTAAACGAGTGTTTATTCAGCGTAGTGAAGCCTCTCCTCCACTGGCGTCTCCGTCCCTGTGTACCGCAGTGTTAGCAGGCGTTACTCTTGTTTTTGCTAACCTTGTAACCTTCAAGTGGCTTTGGTTGAGTCGTCGTCACACCCCGTTGGTCTTCCTGCTGAGCGTGTCACCTGACCTTCAGTACTTCCTCTTTCTTGTTTCTTATCCTGTACATCTGGCATCAGGATGCTCTAAGATCTAATAACATTTACTCAAACCCTTACTCTCACTCATTTTTGCAAGACAACACCCTCCTCGAGCCATCAGATCATTGAGACCAGGCCTCTACACACTGATAACTCTTTTGTTTTACACACACACAAACAAACAAACATGCAATTGCTCCAATTACAATGGATTTCATAGACAACTGCAATTTTAAAACATCAATCTCAGAATGCAAAACAAACACAGTCCACATTCAGTGGGTCATTCCTGTTATCCAATTACATTTTGCCTTCATAATTTTTGGAAAAAATATTTTTAGCATTCTACCAAAATAGTGACATTTAACTATTAGGAATACATATTGGTCAAGCTCAGGGACTCAAATAATAATAATTATGGGATAGATTGTTCAGACACTGGCCGTGAAGGTATTCCACCCTGTTAGGGATATATACATAGTTATCACAAAATGTTAATATTGTAAATGTTAAACAATAACGAGCTTTTCTTGGATAGTATATGTCCCTTATGCCATCATAGTATTGTTTATTCTTGAAACAAAACAATTATTGATGAATAGAATGTCTTGATTATTAAGAACAGGTCATTTTTTATACCCATTTTTGCCAGCAGGATGGTAAATAATACAAAAATATGCTCAAAAACATATGCTGTTAATGCTCCTCACCTCCCAAAATAAGACATAAGTTGCAAAACATTTAATGTTGCTGTCAAATTATTATTTAAAAATGACACCATAACAGGTTCTGACAGTGGATGAGCTTTCCGTCATTGTCCTGCATGGAATCAGTAATGTCTGGAACTGCACCTATATAATATTTATATATACATATGTATATAGAATTTGCAATATACACTAAATACAATTTATTCTATTAGAATGTCCACCCTGTTATGTTTATAGACCTAACCTTAAGTGATCAACATTTATCTAGCTAACCTTCTACAGATACAAACAGAACTGTTATAACTATATTAGATATGTTTTTACATTTTTTTGACCGGACAAACATTTTTCATATCAAAGTCTAACAGGGTGGGACTTTAAGAGTGGGACAAGCAGGATAAGATTTCAACAACAACAACAAAAAAGGTAGGAGTGAGAGTTGAGGCTTACTTCAGTTTGTACAGTTGAATTCCAGCGGGAAAAATAAATGATGTCATTTCCTGAAAATGGTCTCAATGGAATTGTGGTCTTTTTTGGAAGTCGAGAAACTACATACTAACAGGGTGGAAGATGACTTCAGGGACACGGCAAATGAAGAAAATTGTAAAAAAAAAAAAAAATAATTATATATATACACTCACCTAAAGGATTATTAGGAACACCTGTTCAATTTCTCATTAATGCAATTATCTAATCAACCAATCACATGGCAGTTGCTTCAATGCATTTAGGGGTGTGGTCCTGGTCAAGACAATCTCCTGAACTCCAAACTGAATGTCAGAATGGGAAAGAAAGGTGATTTAAGCAATTTTGAGCGTGGCATGGTTGTTGGTGCCAGACGGGCCGGTCTGAGTATTTCACAATCTGCTCAGTTACTGGGATTTTCACGCACACCCATTTCTAGAGTTCACAAAGAATGGTGTGAAAAGGGAAAAACATCCAGTATGCGGCAGTCCTGTGGACGAAAATGCCTTGTTGATGCTAGAGGTCAGAGGAGAATGGGCCGACTGATTCAAGCTGATAGAAGAGCAACTTTGACTGAAATAACCACTCGTTACAACCGAGGTATGCAGCAAAGCATTTGTGAAGCCACAACACGCACAACCTTGAGGCGGATGGGCTACAACAGCAGAAGACCCCACCGGGTACCACTCATCTCCACTACAAATAGGAAAAAGAGGCTACAATTTGCACGAGCTCACCAAAATTGGAGAGTTGAAGACTGGAAAAATGTTGCCTGGTCTGATGAGTCTGGATTTCTGTTGAGACATTCAGATGGTAGAGTCAGAATTTGGCGTAAACAGAATGAGAACATGGATCCATCATGCCTTGTTACCACTGTGCAGGCTGGTGGTGGTGGTGTAATGGTGTGGGGGATGTTTTCTTGGCACACTTTAGGCCCCTTAGTGCCAATTGGGCATCGTTTAAATGACACGGCCTACCTGAGCATTGTTTCTGACCATGTCCATCCCTTTATGACCACCATGTACCCATCCTCTGATGGCTACTTCCAGCAGGATAATGCACCATGTCACAAAGCTCCAATCATTTCAAATTGGTTTCTTGAACATGACAATGAGTTCACTGTACTAAAATGGCCCCCACAGTCACCAGATCTCAACCCAATAGAGCATCTTTGGGATGTGGTGGAACGGGAGCTTCGTGCCCTGGATGTGCATCCCACAAATCTCCATCAACTGCAAGATGCTATCCTATCAATATGGGCCAACATTTCTAAAGAATGCTTTCAGCACCTTGTTGAATCAATGCCACGTAGAATTAAGGCAGTTCTGAAGGTGAAAGGGGGTCAAACACAGTATTAGTATGGTGTTCCTAATAATCCTTTAGGTGAGTGTAGTTTCACATGATTAATACGTATGATTATAGGCAGTTTAGCCTAGTCTATAACATAATTTAAAATGTTTTATAGTTCTTGTGGAAGTTTACTTTGCACTGAGGATATGATACAATTGAATGCAAATATCGATAAAAAGGTATTTTTTATGTCTATTATATCTGTTTAAGTGATAAAGAAGACCTAAATATATAATTTAAGCAATTTCTTATAAATATGTGACTCAGAAAATATAAGTAAGTAAATCATAGAGACAGAAAAGTCACTGTATAACAGGAACACAATTCAATATCTGCATTTTAACATAACACAATCTGATAATTTAATGTCCCACATAAAATCCCACACACCTCAAGTGCTCTTATCTTTGGAGTGAGTAGGACCAAAGAAGTTGGACGGTGCACTCATATGACTATGAATGGGAGAACATTCAATGGCGCAATAACTCCCGCCATTTAAATAAAAGAGCCAATCGCCGATTGGTAAAGTCACGCGTCACTGCAGCGGCCGTTAGAAGCGCCGGTTGCTATAGAAACTATTAGAACTGCGCATGCGCACTGGTCCAGCTTGAAAACATTGAGCGTTTAGGAACTAAATGTATGATACAGTTGTTGTCAGATTTCATTGGTGATATCAAATATGAAATCTAACAGCATGGTGAACAGCTTTGGAGATTTTGATGTTTCCATATTTAAAGAGATGGGAGCTGCACTTGAATGAAACAGCTGCCCGGGAGGCGTTTCAAAGATGGCCGCCAAGGGAATTTTGACTTGCCTGAAAGGGACTTTGATGAAACGCAAGTTTGTTTTTGTCGATTTAAAGCTGAACTTCTTTTCACTTGAGCGCTAGGCTAGCTATTTTAGAACGGCGTGTCATGCATGTGATGAAGCGGTTGTAACCACTGATCTATATAAACATATATATAAATTGATGCAGATCAGTGGTTTTAACCCCACTTCAAGTGAGACACGTTTCTTTACCCGGGGTTAAAAGTGGGGTCCGTGGAAAAGTAGAGGGAATAAGTAATAATTAAATTAATTAAAATAAATAAATACAAATCTAAATTCTATTAAAATTAAATAAATAGGCTAAATACAGTATTTAACAATAATTACTATAGTGAGCAGAAAAAATAAAATTATTTTCCTGTCCCACACACAAGGCCTGTGGCATCTCAACGACTGTCTATCTTATTCTCTTGTTCATTTGTCTTAACTCTATGATGAGAGAAAAGGTGAATCCTCGAGCAGTTGATAGTTCGCCTTGTCATCGTTCAGCTGGAGTTTAAGCTGTGAAAGACAGCGTGTCCTCATCATAAATCCTAAAGCAGTGCTGACTGCCTGTGGCCGCTCTGCGCATGCGCCGGTGTGGAGCGAGTGAAAGCGCTCGCGCAACAGTTTGAATGGCATTCATCAGCATCATCATCATCATCATCAGTGCGGGTGTGCATCCATGATGGGAGACTGGAGCAGTGTTCGCAACCGAACAGGTACACTCATCAAATAAACACTTCAGCTCTTAACATCTGATTTAGCTAGAGATTGCTTTATTTTACAGTGTTCATTACACATGGTTACTAAACTTAGTCTACAGTAAGTGATGTTGTTAGTCTGTGCACACCTTAAAATAAAGCGTAACCGAATTTAATTTATGGCAGTTAAATTATTTCTATACAACATAGCGATTGAGATTTAAATAAAGTAATATATTGTGTATTTATAATAGTAGGCTATATTCATGTCTGTAGTGGCAGATAATGAGGTGTGTGTATGTGTGTGAGTTTTAGCAGTAGACAGGATGAGCAGCAGATGTGTGTGTTTGTGTATTAACAGCAGGTGTGTGTGTGAGAGTGTGTGTGTGTGTGTGTAAGCAGGAAATGCGTGTATTGTAGATGCCAGCGGTTCTCTGATCGGAAACGCGCGCGGTCTTCCTGTTTCTTTCTTCATCTTGTGTTTTCTGTTATTTCGAGGTGAGGTTTACTCATGTCGATCTGAACCTGCATTCTCTTGTTGTGTCGGTGGAATATTTTCTTGCAGATTTTCCATAGGTCTATTCTGGTGAAAAACCTAAATGATCATAAGGCCTATAAGTGTGAGAAACAGACAAAAAAAAAACCAAAAGGCATAACATTATGACCTAATATTGTGTTGGTCCCCCTTTTGAGGCCAAGTCAACACCTCAAACTCGTTGTTGTGCTCCTCAAACCATTCCTGAAGCATTTGTGCTGAGGAGCATAATCCTGCTGGAAGAGCCACAGCCACCAGGGAATACCGTTTCCATGAAAGGCTGTACATGGTCTCAACAACGCTTAGGTAGGTGGTACGTGTCAAAGTAACATCCACATGGATGGCAGCACCCAAGGTTTCCCAGCAGAACATTGCCCAAAGCATCACACTGCCTCCGCCGGCTTGCCTTCTTCCCATAGTGCATCCTGGTGCCATGTGTTCCCTAGGTAAGCCACGCACCCGGCCATCCACGTGATGTAAAAGAACACGTGATTCCTCAGACCAGGCCACCTTCTTCCATTGCTCCGTGGTCCAGTTCTGATGCTCACGTGCTTTCGGCGGTGGACAGGGGTCAGCATGGGCACCCTGACTGGTCAGCGGCTATGCAGCCCCATACACAACAAACTGAGATGCACTGTGTATTCTGACACCTTTCTATCAGAACCAGCATTAACTTCTTGAGCAGTTTGAGCTCCAGTAGCTCGTCTGTTTGATCGGACCACACGGGCCAGCCTTCGCTCCCCACGTGCATCAATGAGTCTTGGCCGCCCATGACCCTGTCTCCGGTTCTCCACTGTTCCTTCCTTGGAGCACTTTTGATAGATCCTGACCACTGCAGACCGGGAACACCCCACAAGAGCTGCAGTTTTGGAGATGCTCTGACCCAGTCGTCTAGCCATCACAATTTGGCCCTTGTCAAACTCGCTCAAATCCTTACGCTTGCCATTTTTCCTGCTTCTAACACATCAACTTTGAGGACAAAATGTTCACTTGCTGCCTAATATATCCCACCCACTATCAGGAGCCCTGATGAAGAGATCATCAGTGTTATTCACTTCACCGGTCATAATGTTATGCCTGATCGGTGTTCACTGAAAATCAGCTGCAGTTAAAATAAACTGTAAATATGCTGTAAAACACTTAATGTTGTAATTGCAATATATGGCCAGATGTTTCATTTATTTTATTATTATTTATTTTTAAATATTTGTGTTTGTGTGCACTTTACATTTCATGTCAAAAATGTTAAAATTACATTTGTTATGTAATCCATCAGTGGCAAACCTGTCAAATGTGCCATGATGTTTATTGTTTATTTTAAACTGCTGTCCGTCAAGCTTAAGCACATTGATTTCATTGTTTTGTGTTTCATATAATTTTCTGGCTGTTTTTTGCTCAAAATCCAATAATAGATCCAGCACCAGATGCCATATTAAATATTATTACTACAGTCTTCACTGTATAAAGGTACTAGATCAAAACGCACAACTTTCAAATCTGTTTTATGGCGTTTTTGTCTTCTGAAAGTTTGATATGTCATCAGCTGATCAATGCCGTTGATGTACAGTATTGAGCACACTGTACTTCTGTTCCTCAGCCTCGTTTTCATTCATACAACAAATATGACACAACTCTGGATAACGTCTTTATTTAATTAACGTTTATCCTGGGAAATATTCACTGGAGTAAAAACTGTGCTCCCTCTCATACAGTCGTACGGTTCATGTTATTTGTTCGACACAGATTTACAGTTTGAGTGTGTGTGTAATGTTACAGGCACACAGTTTCACTTCTCACTAGCACAAAAACACTACTAGTGTAAAACAGAAGAGTGTGGAAGAGAAACAGCCGTATAGTTCTGTATTTACAGATGCATCATGTAAACAAGGACAACACTTTGCAGAGAAATACGAGGTTTTGCACACATACGGGTCATTCCTGTGATTCGCTGCCTGTGTCCCCAGTCAAGATCATCTTACTGCCTCAAAATGTTGAACAATATCAGCTTTAAAACGGTCCTAGTCATAAATAACACCATTTGTATTCTAAGCACATTGAAGTACATTAGAAAAAATAATTTGAGACATTTTACAGCATTTTGAATCGCCATACATCATCATTTTCCTCTGTCCCCACGCCTGTGCGTCGCAATTTCACAATAAATACTATACTATTTTTTACATTTTTGGCTATATTTTTTTTTTTCAATTGTTAAATGCATTTCAGCAATTATAATCTAGGTTTTTAGCTTGTCCCTCAATTTATTGTCCACCCTGTTATTTTTGACGACTTTCCCCTTAAATTAAAGTTGGAAAAATGATCATCATATCATAAAGCTGTCATCACTTCTTTGGAAGGAAAACAACTTTGGAAAGTGAGTGAGATCCTTGATTATTTTAATTGTCTATTTTTACCAATTGTATCTTTCATATTTTGATGTGGTCAACCTTAGTATGTCCACGCTGTTAAGGGGAAAATGAAAAAAGTTAGTTTTTGTTTTTAAATGTCACTTTTAAAGACCATGCGATTCTTCATTAGTGACCCTTCTACTCGGTGCAGTGGCTGATTTGAGCTCAGTGTGTCCATCCTGTTATATCTGAAATGCTTCCAAACGAACTCCGGTGCAGTTTGACTGAAATATGAACACAACACGGACCAAATACATGTAAACCAAACAAAAACAGGACATGATGTCACAAGATGCGACCCTAAAAAGGACAGAATGCTGTCTTGTCATAGTTGTGATGATCACAGTTCGGTACAGGCGTCAGAACCGCGTCTCCCTGCAGCAGATCTGTGTGTGTGTGTGTGTGTGTGTGTGTGTGTGACGGAGGGATTCCTGCCACTGTTTTGACTCCTTTACACATTTCATAAGCTCTTGATGAGTTCTCAGCCGGTACATACAGCGAGCACATTTATTCCAGCACACAGCGTTCGGTAGTTTTGTCTCAAAATTGGCAATACGTCATAAAAGCCGACCAATCAGATCCCTACGCCTCGGTGATAAAATGCCAATCTGAACTCTAATCAGACCAGGACTAAATGTGTTTGGTCTTTTTTTGGTCCGGACCAAACAAACCAAGTAAAAAAGTGTGAACACACCCTGAGAGTGAACATAGTGATTGTGAAAGTAATTTATGCTTAAAGTTGAAGAAGGAGTGCATTTAAAGTGTTATTATTTTGTCCACCCTGTTTAAAGGGTTAGTTCACCCAAAAATGAAAATGCTGTCATTAATTCCTCACCCTCATGTCGTTCGACACCCGTAAGACCTCCGTTCATCTTCAGAACACAAATGAAGATATTTTTGTGGAAATCCGATGGCTCAGAAAGGCCTCCATTGGCAGCAGTGACATTTCCTCTCTTAAGGTACTAAAGACGTCCATCTCACTCCAGTGGTTCTACAATCATTTTATGAAGCGACGAGAATAGTTTTTGTGCGCAAAAAAAATCAAAATAAGGACTTTATTCAACTTTATTCTTCCGTCTGTGCCTCTGACGTGAACTCACGAAGCAGCGTGCCGCATGCGCGAGAATATGACGTAGAGCCGGCGGAAACTTGAGCGCCGTATCTAAGCTGTTGAATTCTACACTGACTGTGCTTTAGGTCTTGGCGTAGTGCTCAAAATGGTGCTAAAGTGTGCATTTCCTGGATGCCCGAACGCCGGCTCTACGTCATATTCTCGCGCATGCGTCGCAGTGCTTCATGAGTTCACGTCAGAGGCCTTTAATGACGTCTTTAGTACCTTAAGAGAGGAAATGTCATTTCTGCCAATGGAGGCCTTTCTGAGCCATCGGATTTCAACAAAAATATCTTCATTTGTGTTCCGAAGATGAACGGAGGTCTTACGGGTGTCGAACATGAGGGTAAGTAATTCATTTTGGGTGAACTGACCCTTTAATAATTTTTTTTACAATAATTTCATAAAATCAGCACAAAACCTACTAATAATTCAGTCACTGAAAGTAAACAAAAACACCTTTTAGGCATTTGTATCTGAAAACAAAACAAAAAATGTAAAATGATGTAAAAAGTAAGTACAATTCATACACAATATTTATATTTTCTGATCATTTATTCCCTGATATGCTTTTAAAGGGGTCAAATGAGTCTAAGATAACATACACAGACTCATAAGTATTTGAAACTGTTGTTCATTCGTCCCTAACAGGGTGGACATTTGACCTTCTATTTCATTTATCTTGTTTAATAAATGGTTAAATTTATTTACCAGAGCTTGACCAAAATAAAACAATCACCCTATCGTGACTACACAACAATTCTTTTAAAAACTGAGTTTGACTGAAGGCCCTGAATAGCAGGAGTGACCCGTGAATGAAGCTATGGTGTGTTGTTTGAGGTTAATGGATGAATTATGTTGGTTCTTGTGAAGTGAGTTTGGTTGCTGTGCACAGGTCAGTGCGCTCCGCTGCTGTCTCCGGTCATCGGGACTCTGAAGCTGGTGTCTGGCGACGGCAGCAGCGTGGGCACCGTGATGAGCCTGCAGTGCCCGAGCAGACACCGCGCGGTCAGCGGCGCTCAGATGTCCTGCGTGTGGAGCAGTAACGACACGCACTGGAGCGGCGGGACACCCGAGTGCAAACGTAAGACACACACACTTACAACAAGACACTCGGGAGTCAGCTCTTCCCACTGCTGTCTAGCAACTACAAGACTAACTAATTAATCACACATTAATCTCTCCTGTAATTAATCACACCTAACATTAAAGTTTTTAATATATTTTTATATTGTAATAATTTCACATTATTAATAATCCCCAAATCAACACAGAAACAACATAAAGACAGTAGCTTATTTTTTAAATGGCATTTTATGAAAGAAGGCCAGTATCACTAATCGAATACTAAACATGCTAATAATGTCTCTATGAAATGGATTTTTGTTTCTCAACATTTATTAGGCTATAAAAAATAACATTTTATAATAATATTAAAAAATATTAAAGAACAAGACTTGCATCTTACTACAGTTAAACTGCAACGTCATGCTTGTTAGGATTAAAAACAGAGTGATATCTTTAAAATTCATACAGTTATGGAAAACATTACAATTGTGTATTAAAAAATTTCCATGCCGGGAAAAGTCATGTCAATTATACACATTTTTAGAATATGCAAGCTCTAAAATATTCAAACCAGTTTGTCCGCCAAAGTCGATTCTTTTCAATAAACTGGTCATAGTGATTTACATATTAGCCTGAATAATTAATTAGGGAATCTGAAACTCGTTCACACGATTTGATTGATTAATGTTTTTGAAAGAGTCTCTTCTGCTCACCAAGGCTGCATTTATTTGATCAAAAATACAGTAAAAACAGTGAAATATTATAATAACTGTGAATATATAGTAAAGCTGAAGCTGAATTTATCATCATTACTCCAGTCTTAGAGTCACATGATCCTTCACAAATCATTCAATATGAGGATTTGATGCTCAACAAACATTTATGATTATTATCAGTGTTGAAAACAGTTGTGCTGCTTCAGATTTTTATGTCATACAGTAGATTATACTGTAGTCCAAAGTAACACAAAATCAGTCCAGTATTAATTGAATACATAATAAAATGTACTGTGGGAGTAAATCACCGCTTTCAAAACTCAGGTGTCAGATGGTAATGAATTCCTGATGAATGGTGTCTCGCTTATCCTCTCACTGTGTGTTTGCAGCTTTGTCTCGGTTCGAGGACGAGGGCTTTCGTTTAGCACTTCTCATGTCCTTCATCAGCGCCACCATCATTCTCTTGGTGAGCATCGCCTTCATCACTTCCTGTCTGGTGAAGCATGTGAAACGAGAGGAGAGGAGGAAGATGGAGAGGTGAGAGAACCTGAAAAAAATACTTCTGTTATCACCGACTCAGTCTCATGTTGTTATAAACCATCACGTCTTTAATCCCTAGTGTGCTCAGTTGTACTAAATGTGCACTTGTAGTGTACTTCAAATCTTAAAAGTATATTTTTATAAAACTGTACTAAAAGATCACAAGGGTTCTGCCCTCAAATATTGACTGGACAACATGACTGACTGGCAGAGACACGTTAGAAACGCTCGAGCGGCTTTAACTGATGATGAGGAGAGAGAGGAAGTGTGTAAAGCAGCGCTGATGTGTGTGTCTCTCGTGAATGTGTAGGGCAAGAAAAAGTGGGGCATCAGAGTTTTGGCATCAAATGGACGTTGAGGGAGAGGAGCTGCAGAGAGAGGCGATACACAACCAGAAAACCACAAACAACAACAACAACAACAACTACACACAGCACACAGCGACAGGCAGAGCCGCAGACAGCCAGATCTACACCTGCGGTGACCTGCGCTCTCCCTGCAGGTAAACATACACAACGTGCATTTATCCACACGTCT
Source organism: Rhinogobio ventralis (assembly GCA_039654625.1). NCBI lineage: Eukaryota > Metazoa > Chordata > Actinopteri > Cypriniformes > Gobionidae > Rhinogobio > Rhinogobio ventralis. The sequence continues at coordinate 1,314,308 of CM077211.1, read as the reverse complement.
CATTTATACATGTGAAATAAAGTACAGTAATGTATGAGTGTGTGTGTTTCTGACAGGTGTCTTCATCAGGGGAAGCCCTATCCTCAGATCATCCATCCGGCCCAGTTCTCTCTGATCCTCAGTCCAGCCACTGACCGCCTGATGAACACACACACCGGCGCTGTAGAGACACACTGCGACGGCGCTGTGCTCACTGCAGGGGACACACACTTCTGCAGGCCGCTTCTTCAGGATCCCGTCTGGAGCGGACAGCACCGGTTTAACCCGCCGGTCCACATCATATGAGCACGTGCTGGACACTATGGAGGATTTTGTGTAATAATGATGCAAACGGGGACCGGTCATGCAAGAGACGAGGCCTCAGCTGAGAATTGGAACTTAGGCTCATGTGTTGTGTGGTGTGTTTTTTATTGTATAGTTCACACTGTAGCCTATTGAATTGTTATTGCACTTAACATGCTTTTCCACTTGACTCTAGTTAAAGTATGTAGTACAGTACACAATGGACAACAATACATGTTTTAATTAGCTGTATGCTAAATGATTATAGCATAATGCCACATTACTGGATGTTTACCCTTTGTAATAATATGCATCTTTCCCTTAAAGGTTGATTGTGAATTCACTTGTTTAGCTTTAGTGAGTGTGTGATGTTGCTGTTTGAGCATAAACAACATCTGCAAAGTTACGACGCTCAAAGTTCAAAGCAAAGGGAGATATTTTCTTTAACAGAAATCACTTTTTAAGGACTACAACAAACGGCTGGTAGGGACTACAACGAGTCAGTGACATCACTAACCCTAACATTTACATAACCCCGCCCCCGGGAACATGTTGAGAAGAGTTGTTGCAGTCGAGCACATTTGGGAGTCGCTCAAGCTGTCGTTTCACATTTATTGCGATACAGTACGAACACAAACACAATAGCATGTCATAAAGCAAGATGACATCATAAGTTATAACCGTAATTAAACTAAACTATCCCTGTTCTCTCTTCATGCAGCAGATATTCTCTGGCTCATCTCACAACAGTTCCCACACCAGCGGTTTAGAGATTATCATGACAGAATATGCTAATCAATGACTGAAGATCGTTAACTCATAAATTCATCAACTATCCCTTCAGAAGCGTCCTGTCTCATTCTACATGTGGTCTCTTCTTCTTGAGTCTCTCCATCATTGTCCGACTCCGGTTTGATCATAAAAGGCTGAACAGTTTCTGATATTTTCAGTGTGTGTGCGTGAGGTAACCGGAGCTGCTAACATGAGCTCTTGAAGCTCCGCCCTCTTCCTGAAAGGGGGCGGGGATCAGCAGCTCATTTGCATTTAAAGGGACACACAGAATTGGTGCGTTTTTGCTCACCATCAAAAAGTGACCATTTTAACATGCTGTGGGGCATTTTGATCTAAAACTTCACATACACACGAGTTCTGCAATTCACCGGAATCATGTCGACAGATGAGGATATAAAAATTAGAGCTGATAGTTTGATTATGATGTATATTAAGACCTACATGACAGACTGACATTACACTAGCCACAGAACGGCTTTTTCTGCTTTATCCTGAAGCAGTCATTAGCTTCATGTGTCACTGAACGAAAGAGAGGCTCTCGGGAGTGAACCGTCACATCCTGTTGATTTTCCCGGGCAAAAACGTCCCGGCTTCGAAGTTGCGGAAGGTCAAGTTTTTTAAGCTTTGTTACAAGATTTTCACACATTGGCAATAAAAACGCGATTAATACATGAACATTTTTACATATAGCCCCTTTAACTTTTACTACAAAACAGTTTAGCCTATATAAAATATTCAAAATAACCAACCAACACAGAATTCTCAATTTACTCAGTATAAGAATATATTAAAAAATCTGAAGCATCTATTGGGCTTTATGGACGCACACTTGAAATCATATTGAAATTAAAATTTTTTAATAAACTTTAAGTCTGTGTAAAAACAATTCTGTTATACCCAAAAAATGAAAAACCAAAGCAATAAGATTCAAAACGTGGAAATTTTAAATTTCCCATGAGCTCTTGAGCATGTGTACTGTAAATATCCCTATAAAAGCAGCCCTTAAAACAATACTATAGTCCAAAGCACTTTTTGTTCTGTTGCTGGTGTTGGTGCCTCTGGATATAATGAGCGAATAATAAACCTGGATGCAATGCAAACGCTGCACTTACATTCTTTAATGTAGAGCAGTTATTATAATACTGTGTGCTTTCTGATCATTCATTTCAAATGGCATTTGTTCCAGATTCATTAGCCGATAGCACCACCCTGTGGGTCTTTATAAACACTGTCAACTGTAAAACAGCAAACCTCTAAATTACTCTTTAAAGATTTAAAGCAGCTTGAGTGAAGCGCACACATTAGAGTTATAACAAAAATTAAATGTGCTTTTCTTGCTGCAGTAAAAACTTGAATTAGATTCTCACTGCATGTAGCTGGCCACTAGAGGTCAGTGTGTGTGTGTGTGTGTGTGTGTATGTGTGTGTTTACAGGACTGGACAACATTCAATTCTCATTCAAAGTCTCATGTATTGCAACACAGCAGGAACTCAGAAACAGAAGAACAACAAAATAGTAATTTCCAACTGTTTTCTCAAACACTGCCAATATTTTGCTGTTTGAGCAGGAGTTCTTCTCTCTATCAGTGTCAGTGTTTCTGAACTCCATTGTAGTCTTGAGTTTTCTTCCGGGAACCAACACGTCACAATATTCCTCATTATAATTCATACGCAGAGTAAAGGGGCGGGGCCTGGTTGAGTTAGTCGTGTTGAAACTGGTGGTTATGGTAAGGGGCGGGGCATTTCCCAAACACCAATCACAACACACCGCTCCAGCTGACCAATCAGAGCACAGTGTGCTTCAGAAGGAGGGGCTTCAGAACTAAACAGAGCATTACTGACAGACTGGGAAGAGAGGAGCCGCAACAATGGAGAATATGGGGAAATAATCAACATTCAAAATGCCTTCACAGCTCCCTGTTTTCATCCATCCATCCCTTCAGTGAAGTGTAGGACGCCGTGTTTCGGTCTCAGGCTACAGCTGGAAAAGAGAGAGAGAATTAATGTCATTTCATCATTTACCTTCAAATGTACCTTTTTATAAAGGAGCAATATCTGCCTCCTGGGCCGTTTATGCTGGCATACTTTATCCCACATAAAAACACAGAGTGTGTCAGTGATTTATGTCAAATGTTCATTTAATTATTGTCAAGCTGAATAATCATGGCTGTTACTAGTCAAATCAAATGAACTTGAATACAAAAGCTAGTAAAAGAGCAGTGAATACAGCACAAGATTTTTTTTTAATTTTGATGAAATCTATAATTTTTACCTTTTAAAAAGTTGTCTGGAGTGTTAAAAACTGCTTAATTAGCTGCCTTTAATACAGCATCATGAAATATAATAATTGGTTGAAATAAGTTGCGCCATTGAGACAAATTGCTCTTATCTAACTGTGTTTTTATTGATTTCATAAACAAATGTGCTAATACTTTACTTAAAGCATTTATGTATAATACATGATATCTTTTCATAAATAATTGTAAACAAAGTTAAAATGCATTATAATATTTGCAGATTCCTTCTGAAACTGGTTGTTTGTCAAGTGTTTTAATGCATTATATTTCTAAAGAATGAATAGATATCATTACAATTATTCATGACATCATTATAAGGTGCATAATTGATGCATTAAAAATAATTCTATAATGCATTACACATAAAGCTTTTAAGTAAAGAGTCGCATGTGTTCACTCAGAACTTACCCATAATGCCATGTGTTTCGAGTGTAAAGTCTTCTAAAGTGAGGAGTGTGTGTGTGTGATACCAGTGTTTGCGCTACTGTCGCGCGCCCTGATTGGGCCGCTGAACTCCAAACGCAGTGATGAAGACGTTAATGACGACGATGATGAAGACGCAGCCTGTGGTGATGTTCTCGAAGACATTCAGCCGGAGGTGTTTCTGCTCGTCGTTCAGGTTCCACTTCACTAGAATCAGCGATAAACTCAGTCACACTTCAGATGAGCGCTGAACAAACACAATAACCCTGTGTGTCCGCTGACACGGAACGCTCTCTCAATGTTGTGAACAAACGCTCTTCCAGTAACGCTAACAGAACGTTCATTCAATGTTAGCACAAAAACATTATTCATAAATCATTCATTCGTTTCAGTTGGACGTTCATCTAACATTTTTTAAACATTACTAATTATTTCAGAACGTTCAGAGAACATTCAAAAGTAACATTCCCATAATGTTTGAAGAATGATACAATGAATGTTTCTTTAACGTGCGCATAACCAAGAAAAACTTTTGTAAAACATATATGTTTAAACATTGACGTTAGCATGACAAAGCCAGGTCTGAAAGTTTTTAATAACTTTGAACAGATTGGAGTTTGAAGGTTTTACTCAGAGAAAGTAAAAAATGTTACTAGCATGTTTAGCATGTTGTTACCATGATTAGCATTTTGTTAGCATGATTTAACATGTTGCTAACACGTTTTAACATGTTGTTAGCATGATTAGCAAATTAATAGTGTTTTATGCATTGTTAGCAACATTGCTAGCATTACTATGTTGCTAGCATTTTTTACATGTTTGCTAACATGTTTAACATGTTTTAACCTGATTAGCATGTTGCTAGCACGATTAAAATGTTTTGCTAGCATGATTTAACACGTTAGCATGTTTAACATTATTACCATTATTAGTGTGTTGCTTACATTTTTAACATGTTGCTAACATAACATTCTTAACATGATATAACATTTTGTTAGCATTATAACGTTTTATCATGTTGTTAACATGATTAGCATTTGCTAGTATGTTTTACATATTGTTAGCATGTTTAACATTGCTAGCATTATTAATATGTTGCTAGCATTTTTGAAAATGTTGTTAACATGTTTTAGCATGTTAACATTAACATGTTTAGCATTTTAACATTAGCATGTTGTTGGATTATTATTAGCATGTTAGCCTATTTTAACATTGTTATCACATTTTTAACATGTTGCTCGCATTATTAATGTTGCTTACATGTTGCTAGCATGACTAGCATTTGCTAGTGTGTTTTACACATTGTTAGCATGTTTAACATTGCTAGCATTATTAGTATGTTGTTAGCATGTTTTAACACATTGTTAGCACGTTTTAACATTGCTAACATTATTAATGTTACTTACATGTTGCTAGCATTATTAACATGTTGCTAGCATGATTTAACACATTGTTAGCGTGTTTAACATTGTTAGCATTATTAGTATGCTGTTAGCATGTTTTAAAATGTTAACATGATTAGCATGGTTGCCAACACGATCAGCAGGTTGCTATCATGATTAACATGTTGCTAGCATTATTTAACACATTGTTAGCATGTTTCAACATGTTAACATGATTAACACAGTGCTAGCATTTTTCAACATGTTTGCTAGCATGTTTATACGACTTTAACACGTGGCTAGCATGAATTATGTTTTAACAGTGCTAGAATGTTTAAGCACATTGTTAGCATGATTTAGCATGTTGTTAGCATTAATTAACATGTTGCTAGCGTGATTTAACATTTACTAACATGATTTAGAATGCTGTTAGCATGCTTTAGCATGTTGCTAGCTTGTTTTAGCATGCTGTTAGCCTGAATTAGCATGTTGCTAGCATGATTTCAATTTAGAAACTGAATAACGACTATCAGAACAAATGCAAAATATCATCTAGTTCGGTGTAAACTGACAGTTTCCTAGACAGCAAAGCACTGCCGAATGACTCTTCTGATGAGCTTCATGTTGGCCAGGCTCACGATTACTGCCTAGAAGTTGCTTCTGATGAGACATCCGTTATGACCCAGACTAGAGCGGCCTGCTCATCACAGATCAGCTGCAGTCAGACAGAATGAATGCGCTCTCTGTTGATGAGAGATGGATTAATATCCATATTCACTGTGTCTGTGTGAGTGTGTGTGAGTGTGTGTGCACATGTGTGAGAGTGCGTGTGTTTGAGTGTGTGTGAGAGTGAGTGTGTGTGCGTGTGTGTGTGTGTGTGTGTGTGAGAGTGCGTGTGTGAGTGCGTGTTTGTGAGTGTGTGTGAGTGAGTGTGTGTGCACATGTGTGTGAGTGCGTGTGTTTGAGTGTGTGTAAGAGTGAGTGTGTGAGTAAGTGTGTGTGTGTGTGTGTGTGTGTGAGAGTGTGTGTGTGTGAGTGCGTGTTTGTGAGTGTGTGTGAGAGTGAGTGAGTGAGTGTGTGAGTGTGTGTGTGTGTGTGAGTGTGTGTCTGTGTGAGTGTGTGAGTGTGTGAGTGAGTGAGTGAGTGTGTGTGAGTGCGAGTGTGTGTGTATGAGATGGAAAGACTATGCCTTTCTGCTCAAATGCTAAATGAGAGGTGGGGAGAGAGAGAGAGAGAGAGATGCGTGAGGTCAGCGGCTTCAGAATGGAAGCTCTGGAGGGTCACAGAAAGGAAAGACAGCGACAGAAAGGATCTGCTGATATGTGAGTCACACACACACAGAGAGAGAGAGAGAGAGAGAGAGAGAGAGAGATAGAGAGAGAGAGCAGGGGAGAGTGTATTGTGATGCCATTGTCATGTGTTGATTCACTCAGCAGGTCTCAGGCGGTGCGATTTCACCACATATACTAATATAAGACAACATAACAAACCCCTCATGGGAATCTTTGTGCAGAGATCGAGATGGTGGTCATCTTATTTGGATATAAAATTAAACTGGTCTGATTGTCATTGGCAGGTACAGTATGTAAAAATCCCCATTAATTCACTCAAATTAACCCCTCCCCAGCTGACAGGAAACATTAAAATAAAAACATTCAAATATTAAAGGGGTCCTATAATGCCCCTTTATACAAGATGTAAAATAAGTCTCTGATGTCCCCAGAGTGTGTATGTGAAGCTTTAGCTCAAAATACCCCACAGATCATTTTTAGAGCATGTTAAAAATGTCACTTTTTGAGGGTGAGCAAAAACACACTGTTTTTGTGTGTGTCCCTTTAAATGCAAATGAGCTGCTGCTCCCCGCCCCCTTTCAAGAAGAGGGCGGAGCTTCAAGAGCTCATGTTAGCAGCTCCGGTTACCTCACGCACACACACTGAAAATATCAGAAACTGTTCAGCCTTTTATGATCAAACCGGAGTCGGACAATGATGGAGAGACTCAAGAAGAAGAGACCACATGTAGAATGAGACAGGACGCTTCTGAAGGGATAGTTGATGAATTTATGAGTTAACCATCTTCAGTCATTGATTAGCATATTCTGTCATGATAATCTATAAACCACTGGTGTGGGAACTGTTGTGAGATGAGATGATAGTTTAGTTTAATTACGGTTATAACTTATGTTGTCATCTTGCTTTATGACATGCTATTGCATTTGTGTTCGTACTGTATCGCAATAAATGTGAAAGACGGACGACAGCTTGAGCGACTCCCAAATGTGCTCGACTGCAACAACTCTTCTCCACATGTTCCCGGGGGCGGGGTTATGTAAATGTTAGGGTTAGTGATGTCACTGACTCGTTGTAGTCCCTACCAGCCATTTGTTGTAGTCCTTAAAAAGCGATTTCTGTTAAAGAAAATATCTCCCTTTGCTTTGAACTTTGAGCGTCGTAACTTTGCAGATGTTGTTTATGCTCAAACAGCAACATCACACACTCACTAAAGCTAAACAAGTGAATTCACAATCAACCACCCCTTTAAAACAAGGATCAGCCAAATTTCAGGTGCAAAGTGAAACGTGGATGTTTCAAAAAGTGCTGCGTTGATATCTAGAGGTTCAGAGAGCAAATGTGATGCGCCTTTAGCCCTGTCGAGCCCTAGTCAGGCAAGCTTGTGTTCTCATTCACCTATGAAGATGAGCAGGATCCCCACTAACACTTGCAGACAGAGCGACAGGCTGATGAGTGTGATGAGTGATGTGTACAGGCTGTATTCGGGCCCCTGCTCCAGCACGGCCTTTAGCTGCGACGCGTTTGCCATCAGCAGGGCCACATCCAGCATGCTCTCCGCTGCGCTCTTCTTATTGGCGTAATGGTTCATGTTTAGAGGGGCGGGCGACAGACCCAGACTGGGAGAAGCCTGGCAAGAGAAAGATGGAGAGAGAATAATGTTTGTACATCTTAATCCTAGCAACTACTGAACCAACACGTCACAATATTCCTCATTATAATAATAATACGCAGAATAAAGGGGCGGGGCCTGGTTGAGTTAGTTAGTAGTGTTGAAACTGGCGGTTATGGTAAGGGGCGGGACATTTCCCAAACACCAATCACAACACACTGCTCCAGCCAACCAATCAGAGCACAGTGCTTCTCAGAAGGAGGGGCTTCAGAACTAAACAGAGCGTTACTGACAGACTGGGAAGAGTGGAGCCGCAACAATGGAGAATATGAGGAAATAATCAACATTCAAGCAGGAAAACCTGCTCTAGTAGAGCCAGAAAACAACAGCAAGAGCCCTATTATACCGATATAAGCGCATGGTCTAAAGCGCACGGTGCAGGTGCTCTTAGGGCGTGTCCGAATCCACTTTTGCTATTTTACTGACGGGAAAAATGGTTGGCGCGCCCGGCGCATGGTCCAAAAGGGTTGTCCCTCGTCTCTTAACGAGTCATGTGTGTGTTGTGGGCGTAACGTGCAATAAACCAATCAGAGTCTCATCTCCCATTCCCTTTAAAAGCCAGGTGTGCTCGCGCCATGTCGGATTCACTATTTACATGGAGGAATATAGACACGAGTCAGTTTAAATACATGTGTGTATTTCCACAAATGCTTAAATAAGTAGCCAATTTCATTCTTCATTACTGCAAATAGGTAATTCTGATACATGACTATCCATTATGACATGTAGGCATTTTTATCTTTATGTACACAATAATAATCTTTTACATTGTAATCCTTTTATTTTTAATATTTAAACGTGTGTGTGCTGCTGTGCGTCCCTGTGTGTGTAATAATCAAGAGTGTATGCATGTTGTGCTCCGCCTATAGGCTCATATTACTAACACACCCTTTAAATAACACTAAAATACTGCGCTCTTGACTTTAGAGCAGGTTTGTGTTGGTCAATGGTGCAGTGGTTTTCAGTTCCTCACAATAGCAACGCTCCAACAATGCTCCTGAACTCCTGGTGTTCAGAGCAGACGCCCATGGGTGAACAGATGCGCCAGTGCATTTGAGATTTAAACACGTGGAGCTGAACATGAGAGCTGCGTCGGGCTGTATGATGGGCCCCAAGAGTTTGAAAGAGCATCCTCTTTAATGATGCAAAGACTTACAACCAAATTCCCATTTATCGTAAACTCACATCTGGAAGTGTGTGATTTGAAATCAGCCAAATCTGAATACATTGTTTTGGTGAACGATTTCAAATGTCCTTTGAGATTTGGGATGAAGCAAAATTCTCAAGAATTGACTAACAGTGCACATGTTCAAATGGAAGCAAAGGGTGAGCGAATGACCTTGTTTTTTAATTAAATGCAAAGCCCTTATTGAGCGCACTGAACTTACTGAATGAATGGGTTTCTTGGCATGAATGCATGATTTCTCTAGGGCTTTATTGACTGTTATCATTTAACTGAAGAATTTCTGGTGTCAAAATAGTATGAAGAATAATATAAGAGAGAGCGAGAGCTGACTGTGGCACTTCTAAATGACTGAGGACACGATTACTGCACTGAAGCCCTGAATGACTTTCACTCATCAAAAGTCATGTGTGTATGTATTTCTTCTAAGGTTCATAGCATTTGTTATAATGTGATTCTCTGTTTGCCTCAAATTTCCTAAGAAAAAGCATCACTATTTATCACAACAGGGCAGAAAATAGAAAACAGGATATTCATGTATACTGAATCATGTTTATGCTATTATTTTATGAATAATAGTCAATCTCCATTATGTATAATAATCATTTTTATAGCGCCTTTTCAAAGCCCAAGGTCACTTTACAAAGTTAGGTTAGAGGAATACAGACAAATAACAAGCATCCATAACAGAATACAGCTCACAGACCAAGTACCAAGAGGTTTTTGAAAGAAAGAAGGGAATATGCACGACGGATGTCTGGAGAAAGAGCATTAAAAAAACACAAAAAAAAGCTAGCAAACACAGTGACCAAACTAAAGTTAGGAGTCACTAACAGTTTCTGTGCTAAAAGACCATAAGGAACCAACAGGGGCATAAGGTTGAAGTTAATCAGATAAATATGAAGACCACAGTTATAAAGTGTTTTGACACATACACTGAACAGGCATAACATTATGAGCACTGACAGTTGAAGTGAATAACACTGATGATCTCTTCATCACGGCTCCTGTTACTGGGTGGGATATATTAGGCAGCAAGTGAACATTTTGTCCTCAAAGTTGATGTGTTAGAAGCAGGAAAAATGGGCAAGCGTAAGGATTTGAGCGAGTTTGACAAGGGCCAAATTGTGATGGCTAGACGACTGGGTCAGAGCATCTCCAAAACTGCAGCTCTTGTGGGGTGTTCCCGGTCTGCAGTGGTCAGGATCTATCAAAAGTGCTCCAAGGAAGGAACAGTGGAAAACCGGCGACAGGGTCATGGGCGGCCAAGGCTCATTGATGCACGTGGGGAGCGAAGGCTGGCCTGTGTGGTCCGATCAAACAGACGAGCTACTGGAGCTCAAATTGGGGAACACATGGCACCAGGATGCACTATGGGAAGGCAAGCCGGCTGAGGCAGTGTGATGCTTTGGGCAATGTTCTGCTGGGAAACCTTGGGTCCTGCCATCCATGTGGATGTTACTTTGACACGTTCCACCTACCTAAGCATTGTTGCAGACCATGTACACCCTTTCATGGAAACAGTATTCCCTGGTGGCTGTGGCAAAAAGGGTTCAGGAATGGTTTGAGGAGCACAACAACGAGTTTGAGGTGTTGACTTGGCCTCCAAATTCCCCAGATCTCAATCCAGTCTGTGGGATGTGCTGAACAAACAAGTCCGATCCATGGAGGCCCCACCTCGCAACTTACAGGACTTAAAGGATCTGCTGCTAACATCTTGGTGTCAGATACCACAGCACACCTTCAGGGGTCTAGTGGAGTTCATGCCTCGACGGGTCAGGGCTGTTTTGACAGCAAAAGGGGGATCAACACAATATTAGGATATAATATATATGATCTGTGTATCGTAATCCTTTGATGTTTTTAGCTGATAGGCCATAAAGAAGTGAGTTACAGTAATCAAGGTGAGATGTGACAAAGGCATGACTAACAGAGGATCTGAGTTAAATATAAAGTGATTTCCTTGATGCAAGTTAACGCAGGAGGTGGGAGGAGTGCTAAATTAAATCTGTATGTCATCAGCATAACAGTGGAAATTTAACCCATAGTATCTGATTAATTGTCCATGTAGTAACATATAGATATGGAAAAGAAAAGGGCCCAGGACAGAGCCTTGAGGTACACCAGAAGATTTGTGCTTCTGGAATACAACAAATTGTTGTCTACCCATCAAATAAGAGGAAAAACAGTCTGTTACTGTATTATTATACTTATTTTATTACTTTTATTATTGTATAAAGCTGAAAGCACTTAAAGTGTAAATAAGTTATAGAAGTTTAAGTTTACTGAAAGCAAATGTCCTGAACTAAACAATTATTTTATACAAAACATGTATTTTACAAAGTAATTTGGCTTCTTAAATTGCTATAAAAGTCATATGTCTAACCAATTTGTGTTCCAGATTTGAAGCTAATGTCACAAAAATAGAGGTTCTTGTGAGATTTTGTTTAGGTGCTTTACCAAAAATAGCCACCAGGTGATGCATTCTCCTGTCACAAATCAATACTTTCCTGTCACAATATCACTTCCATCACAAAACAGTGGCCAGATATGGAACCCCGAGTCTCAGACCTTTCCAACGATATGCGTTTGGTCAAGATTAGAAAATAGTGTCCCTAGAGTCCCTACAGCACACTTTGTGGCCCAAATAAACTCTAGTGCACTTAAAGTCAATGTGAAACACACACACACACACACACACATGCAGCCAGTGTTGTATTGACACACACTGACAGCTCATAATAACAATCGGAAAGATTCAGTTCGATCCAGTACAGCCACACACACAGATTATATAAGAGATAGACAGCTCAAACTCATTTGACTTTAAAGATCCTTTCATAAAGGAACTTCACATTGTGTTTACTCACTGAAGTTAACAGTAACCTTTTAAAAAGGTCCTATTCTGCCTTTCTCCATGTTGATCTTTCCCCAGCCAACGTTTATATGTGGGGCCCATATGGGTATTATCACGATCACCAGTGAGAGTGCCCCTGATCACCACCAGAGGGCACTCCACCCCGGACTGTCATTCCATCAAAGACTACATCTCCCATAATCCTCTGCCCAGACTCATCATCCCTGATTACATCCACCTGTGTCTCATTACCCTGTTTACCTCACCCTATATAAGCCTGGTTATCTTTATCATTCATTGCGAAGTCTTGTTTGTTGTATAACTGCATTTCTGAGCGGTTGCCCTTGTTTCTTGTCTCTTGGTTTTTGGATTACTTTCCCGTTCCGTGGATTCCCCTTTTGCCTGTTTCTCCTGTTTTGTTTGCCTGCTTGCATGAGTATTTCCTTTTGCCAGTCTTTTGACTATGATTGTGGATTATCCTTTAATAAAGCTGCGCTTGGATTCTCAGCCTTAAGTCTCGGAGCAGTACGTTACAGGTATGAAATGGGCAAAAAAAAAGGGGCCCCAAAGAGGATTGTCCGCAGATTCCATAATGGCCCCATGTTAATTGCCCAGATGGATTTCGTATAGGATGGCACTTGCCACTAGGTGGGACCCAAGTGGGCAACATGCACAAGACCCATCCCAGTCCCAGCTTTAACCCAGACAACATTTATATGTGGGGCCCATGTGGGTATGAAATGGGCACAATATGGGATTTTCCACGGGTTCCATAATGGCCCCATGTTAATTGCCCACATGGATTTCATATAGGATGGCACTAGTCAACAGGTGAGACCCAACTGGGCAGCATGCGCAAGACCCATCTCAGTCCCAGCTTTGTGTGATGTTGCTGTTTGAGCAGGAGTTCTTCTCTCTATCAGTGTCAGTGTTTCTGAACTCCATTGTAGTCTTGAGTTTTCTTCCGGGAACCAACAACCACAATATTCCTCATTATAATAATTCATACGCAGAGTAAAGGGGCGGGGCCTGGTTGAGTTAGTCAGTAGTGTGTTGAAGCTGGCGGTTATGGTAAGGGGCGGGGCATTTCCCAAACACCAATCACAACACACCGCTCCAGCTGACCAATCAGAGCACACTGTGCTTCAGAAGGAGGGGCTTCAGAACTAAACAGAGCATTACTGACAGACTGGGAAGAGAGAAGCCGCAACAATGGAGAATATGGGGAAATCAGTCAGTAATCTGTCACAATATCACTTCCATCACAAAACAGTGGCCAAATATGGAACCCCGAGTCTCAGGCGTTTCCAACGATATGCGTTTGGTCAAGATTAGAAAATAGTGCAGTAAATTTGGTAAAATTTGAAACATGACACCGCCCACTAGAGGAGCCCTCTAAAAGGGTAAAAGTACCGTTTCCATGGTAACACATCCCTTTTTAAAATTGTCACAGGATGAATTTTGAGTGTTTAAGCTTTCGAATGATACCTTATTTTTGATGATTACAAAAATATGTGATAGGGAAAAAAAGGAAATTATAAAGTGCACCAAGTGTCCCGCAGTTTTAAGGATCTCTCTGACTCTCTTTAAATAGATCTCTTCACTCCATCCTTCTGTCTATTTTTATTCCTCCCTTTCATTCATGCTTCCTATCAGTATTCCTCTGCTGACGGTGCAATCGTTATGACACTCTCTCTCTCTCCTCCTCCTCCTCCTCCTCCTCTCTCTCCTCTTCTCTCTCTCTCTCTCTCTCTCTCTCTCCTCTTCTCTCTCTCTCTCTCTCTCTCTCTCTCTCCTCCTCTCTCTCTCTCTCTCTCTCTCTCTCTCTCTCTCTCTCTGGCTGCGCTCCAGCGGGTGATCGACCCACCAGAGGGAAATTACATTTCCCTGATTCTCTACAGAGCTTTTAGTTACACTGCTTACACACACACACACACACACACACACAGCTCCCTAGAGTCCCTACAGCACATTTTGCGGCCCAAATCAACTCTAGTGCACTTAAAGTCAATGTGAAACACACACACACACACACACACTGGCAGCTCATAATAACAATCGGAAAGATTCAGTTCGATCCAGTACAGCCACGCACACAGATTATATAAGAGATAGACAGCTCAAACTCATTTGACTTTAAAGATCCTTTCATAAAGGAACTGTAGAACAATCATATATAATACAATAGTGGAATTAACATCAAAAGTATAACTTTAAAATGCATGTTTTTTTTGTGTCCTCCTCACATTTGCAGTATTTTGGTCAGTTAATAAGAATAATTTATGTAGTTTTATATTATTTATTGAATGAATTAAAAGAGCCGTTTCATGTCTATTCTTGAATCAACTCGAAGTTGATATAGGATTTAGAAAGTAATTAGTAATAAGTAATTAAATACTTTTTGGAGAGAGTCATTTGTACAGTAATCTAATTAAACTAATGAAGATTTAATTGGTAACTAGTAATTTATTACTTTTTTTAGAGTAAGTTACCCAACACTGGTAACAATACATCGATATAGATCCATTGATCTAATGTCTAACGATTCGATGTATCGATGCAACACGTAAAAAATCGATACCTGTAGGCTATTGTATATTTAAGAGGCACATTTGTGTTAACACCAATCAGCTGGTGTGTGGCGGGTGTTCTGGCGCAATATGGCCGCCGTCGCATCATCCAGGTGGTGCTGAGGAGATTCCCCCCTTCCATGTAAAGCGCTTTGAGTACGCAGAAAAGCGCTATATAAAAGGACTTTATCTTAATAGAGTTTATTGCTGTTTCTAAATCATGTTACTTTCTCCCGAGTGTCTGTTAGATCACAACACTGGAAAACAGAGCGCTATAAATCGTTCTTCACACACACAGTAACTGAAATTTAAAACCGTTTGCCTTTCATATTATAATACTTTTGCGCAATGAAAGAATATTAATAGCCTTTCTTGTTCTGTCCTACCTATAATATGTTGTTGCTTCATTAAAAATCTGCGCTATACATTTAAAAGAAATGTCTTTTCATTTTATAGTATTTATATAAATATATTTTCCTTGTTTAGCACAGAAGCCTAAAATACTTTCTTGACTGTGGCCATGTCATTAGATTACTGTGTGATTGAATTATTTGTGGATGTCCCAATCAGGAAATTTTGAAATAAATATTTATGTTATATATATTGGTTGCAGTTGTGAGTTAATAAAAATGTAACTGGTTGTGTAAAATAGGCACATAATATCATAATATTGAAATATTGATTGATATACCCCTGAATCGAATCGTATCGCAGAACTTTTTGAGGTATCGGAAAATATCATATCGCTGGCTATGAGAATCGATATTGTATCGAATCGTGATGAACCGTCCAATTTACGCCCCTAGTTAGTTGTGTTGAAACTGGCGGTTATGGTAAGGGGGCGGGGCATTTCCCAAACACCAGTCACAACACACTGCTCCAGCCAACCAATCAGAGCACAGTGCTTCTCAGAAGGAGGGGCTTCAAAACTAAACAGAGCGTTACTGACAGACTGGGAAGAGAGGAGCCGCAACAATGGAGAATATGAGGAAATAATCAACATTCAAGCAGGAAAACCTGCTCTAGTAGAGCCAGAAAACAACAGCAAGGGCCCCAGCGCAGGTGCACTGAGGGCGTGTCCGAATCCACTTTTGCTATTTTACTGACGGGCAAAATGGTCGGCGCGCCCGGTGCATGGTCCAAAAGGGTTGTCCCTCGTCTCTTAACGAGTCATGGGTGTGTTTTGGGCGTAGCGTGCAATAAACCAATCAGAGTGTGTAAAAGAGTTTGTAAAAGGGCAGAATATTGCAGTTGTGTTATTTCACACCATACTCCTGCTCTTTGCTCTAGCTTTTCCCCAAGCTGAGGTAAATATATATATAGAAGATGCAGTGTCATTCACACAAACACAAACACAAAACACACGGCACTAAAATAATGCAATAAACATTCATTTAACAACATAAGATGGAACATAAAACCCTAATGTACATAACTAATAAGAAAAAAACACTTATTTCAATGAAAAACCATCAAATGTGAGCTGTGAAATCTGCAATGGGGTTCTATAGGGTTCTTGATTCAAATGAAGCTTATATATAAGGAGAAATGTCTTCAATGATCACATAATACTTTCATGTTTAACAGGTTATTTCAATTATTTCTAGTGATACGAGCCGTTTAATTCATTAAATTAATCAATAATAGATGAAAAATTGTGAATGAATAAAGATGAATCCCATGATGGAACCCCAGAACGGTTCTATATATGAAGCGTCTGACGGAACCCTTTAAGATTCTATTTAGAACCTTAATGTCAATAGTTTTCACAGTAAATTGTACGATGACTTGTTGTTAACTGTACATTTAACAGTACTTTACTGTATATTAGCCCTCATTCTTCCCTCACTGGGAAAAATGACACGAAGCCCTAAAAGTATGCTTTTTTTGCCCAGAAAGTTTTTAAAATTCTTTTATTTACATTTAAATAACTAGATCTGATCAATAAATAATATAATTTAAGCACATTCTTTCAACTTATATTCACAATAACTCTCCAATACATGCATAACCAGCTCAGATCAGCTCGAAATATCTCACATTGGGTCAATTTGGGTGTCTCTGCCGACCTCTTGTGGAAAAATAATAATATAAGATGATATTTCATTGACTTATAGCTCTCTATATGGAGAAAATGAGCTGTTCCACTGGGTCCTAAAGTCAGTTCTCGAGTTGTTCTCTTCAGAATGCATTGGGATACACATGAAGACTTTTGCTAAAATTTTAGCATTTTTAGTTTTAATTTTGAGCGTTTTGTAGTAGTGATGCAAAGTCTGATTCATTTCCGCAAACCGGTTGTTTTTGGACAGTCCGGCTCAATGAACCGGTTCAAATGTCGATTCATAGGTTCCTGACGTCATCATGCAATGATGTCACTATGCGTTTATTTTATGCATTTCTCAGTGTCATGTTATATCAAAGAAACATTCAAATAAAGTAATCTGTGTCAATGCATATTGAAACAATCGAATAAAGTTATTAGCGTGAGTGCATGTTGCTGATCATTGCCTTTCATTCACTGAAGTTAACGGTGTTTGTGTTCACAGTTAATTCATTTATCCTTCACGTCGGATTCGACTGAAAGCTGCGCAGGCACTGATCAACAAACGCGGATATGTGCTTTATGTCTAAAGAACACCATAGAACGAGGAAACCAACTCCGGGTTTATTGTCCTTGATTTAAAATATAATCTGCACGCGCAAAACCATAGTAAAAAAAATATTTTTTTCATGTTTTAATAAAATGAAGGCCTAATTAATAAAACCACTTAAGTTAATGGTGTTTGTGTGGCCACAGTTTCTTTCGCGGATGTCGACTGACCAATATTGAGTAGCCCACATCTTGGATAAGGTTCCTAAAAGTTTCGCATAGCACACATCCAGACACAATCCAGTCAATTTTTGGTGTATTCATGGTTAAAGTGTGACAAAAATCCTACGGTCTTGGACCACTCCCATGAACACAAATTTGTGTCAAAAAGACCCAAGTGAAGAATGAGTTAAAGGAACATAATATTACAAATGGAACGGTTCTGTTCTGTTTAGTTCTGGCTCTTTAGTTTCCATAGTTCCTAATTAATGACGCACCTGTTTCTGTTCAGTTCATTAACACTGCTTGTGTGTTTAAATCCTTAGTTTCCTCAGTTCTGTGTCGTCAGTGAAGTTAATGTTTAATGTGTTTTAATCTCCTGCGTGTTTTCCTTTATATTGTGTTCATTCTCAGGTTCGTGCACTCATTGCAACCACCATTAACATTACAATTAGTACCTTATAAAGGTGTATAGTAAGGGAACTTTACCAATTAACAATTAACAATATTTCATCTTACAGTGCATGAAGGAGTTAGAGACTGTCCTAGCAGGTTGACGTACCTCCAGTCCAGCGGCTGTGTTTAATTCAATAGTGTGCGCCGCCATCCGTGCTGTGCCGTCCCAGTCTCCAGTTACACTGGATTTCCAAGACAGGACAACAGCAATATTCCTCAGCGGACGCAGGGCCTGATGTGCGTCGGGTTGGCACAGTATATGACCCATCAGCTGATGTCTTCTTGTTTACACTCATCCAGTATTTACGGCGTCGCTCACTCACTGTCTGAACTCGACATGGCATTCATTCATTCTGGCAAAAATTGCTTGGCTATAAAAATACTCCATTTATTTAGGACTACATCTGTTTATTTTGAAAGCGTAAACTCATGTCTGTATATGTAGAGAAAGTGCCATGACTCAAATTTCACCATCCGAGCCAAACCTTTTATTCTGCAACCGAGGCTTGTGTTACACATGAAGGAAATTCAATGACACACACCTTCATGATGCATTCGCTTATAATCTAATCCTGTTTAAAACCGGAAAGGGCTAATTGTTATCAGTCTTTAATGAGAGCACTTTTGGAATGCTCGCTGAGAAATGTTGTTTTGAACATTCTGAAGATTCCTCTTCCTTCCCATATTAAATGTGCCCCTGGAGCTCAACAGCAGTCCTGATCTCACGGGTGTGTCTATAGCCAACAATACATTAGAAGGGTCAAAATTATTCATTTTTCTTTTATGCCAAAAATCATTAGGATATTAAGATCATGTTCCATGAAGATATTTTGTACATTTCCAACCGTAAATATATCATAAATGTATTATTAGTAGTAATATGCATTGCTAAGGACTTCATTCGGACAACTTTAAAGGAGATTTTCTCAATGTTTAGATTTTTTTTGCACCCTCAGATTCCAGATTTTCAAATAGCTGCATCTCAGACAAACCACAGATCAATGGAAAGCTTATTCAGATTTCAGAGTTCCAAATCTCACACACAAATGCACACGTCACCATCTTGTTCCAAACACTTTCCTCATTGCATTTTTACAGACAGTGAAAGCATATCAATTGTATTCCACATGATGATATTTAAACTATTATAAGTATTATGCATGAGCCTTTTATATTTGAATGGAAAACAGCTGCTTGGAAGTTCTTCTAAATATCTCCTGCATGAATGAGGGTGACTAAATAAGGATCTTTTACTCCTTTAGAGAGTGAGGGCTGATGATGATGATGATGATGATGTGTGAAAGGTAGGATGCCTGTGATGAAGAGGAATGTTGGGAATGTTCCATGTCATTAGCGCCGCTCGGTCTCCGATGGGCGTGGAGGAGCAGACGCACTAAAGCGGGAGCAGTCCTTTCCACACGGAGACATTTGCAGGGATGCCGCGGTGAGCGAGACACGAGCGTGTGTTTAAAGCCTGCCGGATTCGACGCGCAAAGCGCGTTTTACGCGTGATTTACTGCGTGTTTCTGCTCTCCGCCGGTGATCTTCCTCCATCAAACCCAGCGCGACACTCGAGACTTCGCCATACAGCACCAGCACATGTGAGTTCGCACCACTGCTTTATGTCCGTTGCATGTGATGGAGGATACTGGAGCCGAATATGTGTCGCACCTGCAGTAGCTCGTGCTCAGCAGCAACATTTCAAGCGTTCATTCATTTGCGAGACGCTCGCGCACAGACAGTAAAAACATGGATTCTGAAGCATTTAACGATGTTGACCTTAACACAGTATTTTGCACATTGAATTGTTATGATTAAGTCTTCGTCGATTACATTAGCATTGGTAGCATTTAGAGGCCACGCTCTTAAAGTGACATTTGCCCATGCAGTAAATAATATCTCAGAGCCGCTCGTTCAGAATCATATTCAATCATATTTCGGGTTATTGTAAGTGCGTTTTATTTGGGATTTATGCAAAAATAGGTTACAAAAAACGGGGTCTTTTTCTGTATACACGAAATGTTAAAAGTTTTATTTTATTACTTGGGTACCTTTTGACAATGACCTGTCACTTGATTGTTCATCATATTAAGAAAAACGTTTTTTTATATATAATAAGCAAAAATATGCATATTTAATTAGATGTCCCCTAATTTTCATACAATCAAAAATGTGGTAGCTTCAGATTAAAGTGAAAACTATACTGTTTGGTAGAATTGTAACAAATTTGATTATTTTTTTTCTTGGCAATTTATTGTCTTAAAGGGATAGTTCACCTAAAAATTAAAATTCTGTCCTCATTTTCTCTCACACTCCATATGAACTGAGCGGTTTAGTCAATTTTCTGAAGAGACGTGATTGCTTTATATGATGAACAGATTTAATTTAGACATTTTTTCACTTGTAAACATTCATCAACTCTCACATCAGATATGGTAAGTGGAAGCTCAAGCATGTTCGCTTGACGTGTCGGAACCAATGAGGTTCATTCTCGTGTTACGCGGCACGTTTGAGCTTCAGCGAGAACCAATGAGGTTCATTCTCGTGTTACGCGGCACGTTTGAGCTTCAGCGAGAACCAATGAGGTTCATTCTCGTGTTACGCGGCACGTTTGAGCTTCAGCGAGAACCAATGAGGTTCATTCTGGTGTTACGCATCACGTTTGAGCTTCAGCAAGAACCAATGAGGTTCATTCTCATGTTACGCGGCACGTTTGAGCTTCAGCGAGAACCAATGAGGTTCATTCTCGTGTTACGCGGCACGTTTGAGCTTCAGCAGGAACCAATGAGGTTCATTCTCATGTTACGCGGCACGTTTGAGCTTCAGCGAGAACCAATGAGGTTCATTCTCGTGTTACGCATCACGTTTGAGCTTCAGCGAGAACCAATGAGGTTCATTCTCGTGTTACGCGGCACGTTTGTGCTTCAGCGAGAACCAATGAGGTTCATTCTCGTGTTACGCGGCACGTTTGAGCTTCAGCGAGAACCAATGAGGTTCATTCTCGTGTTACGCGGCACGTTTGAGCTTCAGCGAGAACCA
Organism: Rhinogobio ventralis; assembly: GCA_039654625.1. Lineage (NCBI taxonomy): Eukaryota > Metazoa > Chordata > Actinopteri > Cypriniformes > Gobionidae > Rhinogobio > Rhinogobio ventralis. Next base: position 1,293,258 of record CM077211.1, on the reverse strand, counting down.
ATGAGGTTCATTCTCGTGTTACGCGGCACGTTTGAGCTTCAGCGAGAACCAATGAGGTTCATTCTCCTGTTACGCGGCACGTTTGAGCTTCAGCGAGAGCCAATGAGGTTCATTCTCGTGTTACGCGGCACGTTTGAGCTTCAGCGAGAACCAATGAGGTTCATTCTCGTGTTACGCATCACGTTTGTGCTTCAGCGAGAGCCAATGAGGTTCATTCTCGTGTTATGCGGCACGTTTGTGCTTCAGCGAGAGCCAATGAGGTTCATTCTGGTGTTACGCGGCACGTTTGAGCTTCAGCGAGAGCCAATGAGGTTCATTCTCGTGTTACGCATCACGTTTGAGCTTCAGCGAGAGCCAATGAGGTTCATTCTGGTGTTACGCATCACGTTTGAGCTTCAGCGAGAGCCAATGAGGTTCATTCTGGTGTTACGCATCACGTTTGAGCTTCAGCAAGAGCCAATGAGGTTCATTCTGGTGTTACGCATCACGTTTGAGCTTCAGCGAGAGCCAATGAGGTTCATTCTGGTGTTACGCATCACGTTTGAGCTTCAGCGAGAGCCAAAGAGGTTCATTCTGGTGTTACGCATCACGTTTGAGCTTCAGCAGGAACCAATGAGGTTCATTCTCGTGTTACGCAGCACGTTTGAGCTTCAGCAAGAGCCAATGAGGTTCATTCTCGTGTTACGCATCACGTTTGAGCTTCAGCAAGAGCCAATGAGGTTCATTCTCGTGTTACGCGGCACGTTTGAGCTTCAGCAAGAGCCAATGAGGTTCATTCTCGTGTTACGCATCACGTTTGAGCTTCAGCAAGAGCCAATGAGGTTCATTCTCGTGTTACGCATCACGTTTGAGCTTCAGCAAGAGCCAATGAGGTTCATTCTCGTGTTACGCGGCACGTTTGAGCTTCAGCGAGAGCCAATGAGGTTCATTCTCGTGTTACGCGGCACGTTTGAGCTTCAGCAGGAACCAATGAGGTTAAGTGGTAGTTAAGTAGCTGTCAATGGAGGGACAGAAATCTCTCAGATTTCATTAAAATATCCTCGTTTGTGCTTCGAAGATGAAGAAAAACTTTACGGGTTTTGAGCAACATGAGACATTAATGACAGAATTTTCTTTAAATGGTTTAAAAAAGGGCAGAAAACATCTTAATTTACATACACATCTTTTAAAAGAAGTATGTTAATGTTAAATTTAAAACTGACACCAATTGTGGCAGGTTTGTGTATTCCTGCATACAGATTTTGTGCATATTGTTATTATAAATAATAAGATAAGTAGTTGCAATGAATGTAGTTGCAATGAATGTATTCATGATGAATATGTTGTATTCCCACAGGTGTGATCTCACTGATGTTTGGGAACATGCGTCAGTGCTGCACCAGCGTACTGTACATGTGATTGATTTAAACCATGGAGCCCAAACCCGACTGTTGCGCTTCATCGGTGCCCAACTCCCAGTGTGAGCTGAAGCTCAATATCTACGAGACTATCAGCGAGGGAAATGTGAACAAGCTGGAGAGCTCGGTGCTGGTGCGTGCCGGCAGTGACCCAAGCTCCTACCCGCCCTCCAAACACACGCCTGGCGCCCGGCAGAGGTTCATCCGCAGGAGCCTGTGGTTCACCGACAATGACGAGCACCAGGCGGACGATTGTGCACCGGAGTGTGAGGAGCAGAATAAGATGCTCAGCATCAACCTGCGCACCATAGTAGACCGAACTCTGGGCGTCCGGCCCAGTTTACAAGAAGGATCGAGCACGGAGAGCCAGAAGGGTCAGAAAGGCCTAGACAGCACCAGCGCAGACGAGGAGAAAGAGAGAATAGACCCCAAAACGGACTCGACGGATGGCATTAAGATGAGCATAAAGGCGGCTAGCGAGGAGAACGAGGAGGAGGCTGAGATGAAGGCTGTCGCCACCTCTCCGGGCGGACGCTTCCTCAAGTTTGACATCGAGATCGGCCGCGGGTCCTTCAAGACAGTCTACAAGGGCCTGGACACGGACACCTGGGTGGAGGTGGCCTGGTGTGAACTTCAGGTGTGTTTCTGTTGTGTTCTGTGGCAGTGCCATTGTGCAGTGATGGTGAAACCGCGGTAGTGATGGGCGCTTTCGAAACGTGCATACACGAGCGTGTACCAAACTGCCAAAGTCACGTGATTTCAGTAAACTATGATTCGTTACAGCACTGCTTTGAAGCTGCACTGAATTTCAGTGGTTCCCCAGATCTCTGTGAACCCGTGAACCAGCGTCTGTATGGTTAACATTTTTAATGTATGGGTCAAAATTATTGATTTTTCTTTTATGCCAAAAGTCATTAGGATATTAAGTAAAGATCATGTTCCATGAAGATATTTTGTACATTTCCTACCGTAAATATATCAGAAATGTATTATTAGTAGTAATATGCATTGCTAAGGACTATATTTGGACAACTTTAAAGGAGATTTTCTCAATTTTTTTGCACCCTCAGATTCCAGATTTTCAATAGTTGCATCTCGGCCAAATATTGTCCTAACAAACCACACATCAATGGAAAGATTATTTATTCAGCTTTCAGATGATGCATAAATCTCAAATTTCAAAAAATGGACCCTTATGACTGGTTTTGTGGTCTCAGGTCACATTTGAATAATATAAAGGAATAGTTTAGTTTATATTAACCATGCTCTTCATTTAAAGCCCTGCAATTTAATAAAATAATGCATTATACACCCTTCATATTTATTGGTATTAGATGATTTGTTAATTGCGTCTAATAGATTACACTTTCAATGAAACATTTGCATTGCTTTGTAAAAGGTGATTTAATGCATGTTTAGGCTGCGTTTTGCTGCACTTACATTGTTCTGACCAGTGAGTCGAGCACTTTGAAACAGTGAATCATTTTGCGAAGCTATTGATTGAAGTTTTGAAAAGCTTCGTTTCTCCCATCATCTCTATTGTAAAGACTAGTTTAAGGTGGTTTGTAGCTGGTCTCCCAGCCTAAGCAAGGTGGTTTTCAGAAGGTTTAGCCGCTGACTGACTAACGATGCCGTATTCATATACTGTGCCATACCTTGCTGATGATGTTCTTGGCATACCATAATAATACCAAACCATGGCACTTTTTGTTTGGTGTAGTTTTGGCTCTTCATTAGTTGCATTTACATGCTCCCAAATAATCCATAATGGGAAAAGCCTTCATGTAAATACCTCAGTTGAACATTTCGATTGGATTGATTTAGAACGGAAATAATCTGATCAATGGGAAAAACTAAGCATGCTTGAATATGGGCATCTTCTCAATCAGATTCAGAAATACCGTACGCACATAGAGTGCTGTGATGCATTCACTAGCCTTTTATCTTTACGTTTATATATTTTTTACTTGATCGTGCAAGTTTCTTTATAACTGGTCAGTGGATGAGACTGAATATTTGCTAAAATAGCTCTTTCTTTTTTGATGGTATTAAGGCAAAAGTGATGATTGTACTCGCAGTCGTTCTCCTGACATTATCGCGGTGGTTTTCTCCAGGTGAATGACACACTGCACATGTTTTGTTCAGAATCTGAAATTAGTGCATGTGAACGTACCCATTGACCTGCTGCGTTAGTGTTCCAGCTGTGCATCAGTGATTTACACCGTCAGTGTTTCATTCAGGTTTCTCTCTCTCTCCATGTCAAATCAACCACATTTTGAAAAACTTCCCTGGTTCAAATTTTTTATTTTTTATTATTTTTTTCTGTACAAAGACAAACATAAATAGTAATGAAAGCCAAAATATTAAATGTCACAGATGTATATTTACTGAGTAATCACTATTTTGTAGAGGAGGGTCAAAATGACAATTTTGGAGCCAAATTACAGGCGTGTAAAAATGACTTTAGAAAGATGGCAGCATCATTATTTTATTTTCACACAGAGATTGGTAGATCTATTAGTGAAATCTGTTGACTTTATCAATCTGTGTTTCATTATATGCCAACGGTGACCGTTCAACAATGGGGAAAAAGCACTTCTTGTGTTTTTCGTCTCAAGTTTGCATGCCTGTAACTCCAGAAGTGCTAAAGAGATCTCAATAACCTCGCAGATTCTGGTTCTCAACAAACTTTTCTTTGGGTATCTTCATTTTAAAGGCCCTCGATGGTTCAGTCCCAGAGATATGGAGGTCTCAATGTGGCTCTATGAGTAAATCGGTAAATTGTACACATTTTCTCTTTTTTTTTAAAACTTTCTTTTTATTGTAATTTAAAATTCTTTTTACAGAACATCCCCAATCCCAACATACAAACCCCTTACATCTGAGGGAAAAAAAAAAAAAAAAAAAAAAAAAAAATTATAATAATAAAGTAAAATTTAAATTTAAAGTAAAATAAAAATACTGTCATCAATGCATTTTTTTGCGGAGGACACTTTTGTACAAACGGTAACAGGAGCAGGTTACATTTATGTTACATTAATTTACCATACAAGCCTCTATGATCCGTCTTATTTACATATCTAAATACAATGTAATACTTCTCCATCTTTGCAAAAATATATCCATCTTCATTTGTAGGCATGCAGTCATTTTTTCCATTATATAGACCTGTTTCAGTCTCTGAGTCCATTGAGCCAAACTTGGAGTTTCTTCTTCCTTCCAATGCACTGTTATCATTTTTTTCGCTATCAATAGCAATATTCGCAGTACATATCTCTTTTCCTCATTATACATTTTTTTTAGACAATGCTCCCAACAAACATACCATTGGATCTAGAGGTACCTCTACCTCTAGTATCTTGTTTATTTCTTTTTTAACACTTTTCCAAAATTCTCGAATTTTTGGGCAATCCCAAAAAATGTGCGTATGATCTCCTATTTTACCACATTTTCTCCAACACAACGCCACAGATGGTTCTTTCACATATGCAGAGATCACATGAGGTGTGTTGAAATATCAAATTTTTACTTTCCAGTCAAATTCTTTCCATAATTGACTATTAATACCTTTATGGCATCCCTTACATAATTCTTCCCAGATATCATCTTTAATTATAGTATTTAGTTCCAATTCCCATTTTCCTTTAATATCTCCTGTGTTTTGTACCATAGACTGTAAAAAAAAATATGGACGTAGCATCCGTGACGTCACCCATAGGTTTCTGAAGAGCAGTTTTGAAGCGTAAAGTAGGGTCGAGCTGGCCGTCGCCATCTTAGCAGCGCGTCACCGCGCGTCACTCCCGGATAACAGAAAATGGGCAAAGACGCGAGACGTGGGACGTGGGCGGAGCTGAGATGACGCGATGACTAACAGACAGCAGACAAATGGCAATCCACCTGTCACTCAAAGTGGCCACGCCCTTAATTATGCAGAACTTTAAGGCTTTATATAATGTAAACGAATGAGCTATAAAAAATTCCCCCCCTCACAGTTGTCATGAAGGGCAAAATTAGCCGTATAGACCAAAACCACTGTTTGTCCCAGGCTGTAAACATGTGTTTTTCTGCTGTAAAGTTGGGCATTTTAACATGGGGCTCAATGAGATTCTGCTCCCTTCTGGAGCCGGTCTCTAGCGGCCAGTCGATGAACTGCAGTTTAAGTCACTTCCGTACTGGATTCAAGAGAGACCGCGGGAGGAGCCGCTTGTCAAAAACCAAATGTGGGTCACTTTGCACACAGATGATACTCTTTTTCTTTTAAAGCAAATAATGTTGAAACAAGAAATGTGTTTTTCTATCAACCACAATCGCATAGAATATACCTGTCTGAGTGCCATAAATATATATATATATTTTAAAAGTTGTCATGCCTGTAACTCTAAAAGTATTCAAGATATCTTAATATCCTTCTAAATTCTTATTCTTCTTAATAACCTTTCCTTTTGAAATCTTCATTTTCAAGGTCCTATATAGTTCAGTCCCTTACGCAGTATCGTAACTACACTTTTATCACATTGACATCCCAATATCTCTGAGACTGAACCATGTAGAGCCTTAAAAATGAAGATTCCAAAAGAAAAGCTTCATAAGAACAAGAATCTTAAATGACATTAAGGTATATTTAACACTTCTTGAATTAAAGACATGTAAACTTCGGTAACACTTTTGTTTTTGGCATTCAGAGAGGTGTGTTGTATTCAATTGTTTTGATAGAGGGAAACAAGATGCATCTCTAGTTTCAGTAATATTTGTTCTTCAGATATTCGTCTTTAAATACAATAACTATCAGCTGTTTAAAAAGTGATCTACATTTGGTTCTTGGCCACTGAAAATGGGTAGAATTCAACAATTTGAACATGGAGCTGCTTTAAGATCCCCATATCTCTGGGACTAAACTATACTGGGCCTTAAAAATGAAGATTTCAAAAGAAAAGTTTATTAAGAATGGAAATATAGAATGATATTAGGATATCTTGAATACTTTTAGAGTTACAGGCATGACAACTTTCAAAAAAGAATATTTATGGCACTCAGACAGTAAGGTTCAATGCAATTGTGGTTAATAGAAAAACACGAGATACATTTCTCGTTTCAATATTATTTATTCTTCAGATATTTCAGATAAGTATCTGCTGTGTGCAAAAAGACCCACGTTTGGTTTTTGACCACTGAAAATGTGTACAATTTACTCATGGAGCCACTTTAAGATCTCCATATCTCTGGAAATGAACCATATTGGGCCTTAAAAATGAAGATACCCAAAGAAAAGTTTGTTGAGAACCAGAATCTGCGAGGTTATTGAGATCTCTTTAGCACTTCTAGAGTTACAGGCATGCAAACTTGAGACGAAAAACACAAGAAGTGCTTTTTCCCCATTGTTGAACGGTCACCGTTGGCATATAATGAAACACAGATTGATAAAGTCAACAGATTTCACTAATAGATCTACCAATCTCTGTGTGAAAATAAAATAATGATGCTGCCATCTTTCTAAAGTCATTTTTACACGCCTGTAATTTGGCTCCAAATCTCAGCTGAAAATTGTCATTTTGACCCTCCTTAACAAAACACTGCATTACTCAGTAAATATACATTCATGACATTTAATATTGTGGCTTTCATCACTATTTATATTTGTCTTTGTACAGAAATAAATATGAACAAAATCAAACATTTGAGCTGGGGACCTTTACAGGTATGACCCATTTATTGTAGAAGAGTGGTCAGATTGTGAAGTTTGAGATTAAGATAAGCATTTGATTTTACCAGCAATCAGTGAGTGTAAACAACGGCAATCGTGAGATCGTCTGCGGCCTTTGCAGATACTAGGTGTTCTAGATGTTCCAATGTTCAAAAACTTTCTGCTGTAAATGCCTTAGTCACATTAAATGAGGTGCTTGTGTTTGTGCACAGAAATCCTAAATTAATCATGTATGAAAATATTCTGCAAGAACCAACTGAAACCACACATGCAAAAATCCTGGACTCCCGGTGGCCTTGGAAACGTGCAATTTGTTTCAATGTTTGTCATTATTACAAATTGAATAACAAAGTGGCATTTCATGGCGTCTTCTGGTGTTTGATGACTAGAACAATGGCTGTTTGTGCTCCTCAGATCTGAAGGGATGAGGCAGGAAGTGTTTGTGATCAGAAGTGTTAAGTGAACATTGATCTCAGATGTTGATTAGTGTTGATGACAGACAGATAAAGAAACATGTTAAAAATGGCACACATAAAGACAGGGTTTCCGCGGGTCTTAAAGTCTTAATTTGACCTTCCACAATGTAGAGCCTTAAAAAGTCTTAAATTGGAGCAGAAAGTCTTCAATATGATGGCATTAAATCAGCGCCCTATGATTTCTGTGATGCAGAATCCATTCATAAACACAGACTTTACTGCATAATGCAGAATGTCATGGAATTTGTCAAATTTTGGATGAATAAATCAAAAGTAGGTCAGACACTTAAAGGGCCAGTTCACCCAAAAATGACAATCCTGTGATCATTTCCTCGCCCTCATGTCGTCCAAACCCGTCAGACTTTGCTTCATCATATAAAGCCATCGAGTCTCTTCAGAACATCTGGAGTAATCCGCTCGATCCGTATGGATTAGTTTTACCATCTCTTTATGAACTTTCTGAAGACTGTGGGGACAGAAGTCTTTCCCATTTCATTAAAAATATCTTTGTGTTCTAAAGACGAATGAAAGTCAGTCAAATTTAATTTAACCATAAATAACTAAATAAATAAAACCGATTTCATAAGGCCATAAATTGAATTGTATGCGCTGCATAAATGATATCTTCCTCAGGATTTTTGTTTTCCAGCACAAATTCAAAACACCCTTAAATCAAGACACATTTAATGACATGCAAAATGAAGAAATGAACTTGTTTTTTGAGAAACTGAACAAAAATTAAGTGAGTTTATGCTTAACCAGAACAAATATCTGTCATTGGGTATGAAAATTACTTCTCTTTGAATGAAGTTGATTTTTATGAACACATTGGCAGATATTTGTTCTTGTTTTAATCATAAAATCACAAGATTTCATATCTCAAACTTTAAGCTATTTTGGTAAAATTAATTAAAGATTTATGGAGATCTGTTGGAAATTGTATTTTCAAACTTTAAAGTGTCACTGCTTCAACTCATTGTGTGCTTAGGCGGTTACATACTGACGTGTTGTGTTCCCTTTAATTTCTTTAATTGGTCTTAAAAAGGTCTTAAATTTACTTTCATAAAACCTGCAGAAACCCTGAAGTCAGTAGTGGCCAAAAGTGATGCTCAGCAGGAAAGTTTACATCTTTACCCTTTATTGAAGTATTATTATAAATGTGTTAAAGATTGTTGTAGTCATATTGTGTAGTTGTGCTTGGAGTCGATTTTTCTTTTATTAATTTGTGATAATAATGCAATGAAACATGTCGACAGTGTTGAACAAAATTATGAACACATGCAAAAACAAGAGGGAACCAACAAAATATTAATAACTGATCATGTTATAGTCAGTGTTTTCTTTTTCATGTCAGCTTGTTTTTCTATGCATTTTTTTAACTTGAAGCTGTAGTTTTGCCAAATAATTTTGCCAGATAAATACCTATAATCAAGTTTAGTGTTTTGTTCTTTGCTCATATTTAAAGTACTTTAAAAAATATAAAATATTGTCCTCATATTTTGATGGTTTAATCAAACTTGTAGGGTCATTAAAAGCAAATATCCCCTCCAGACGTCACTTTTGGCCACTGCTGAATGTGATTGTCTGTCAAATAAAAATGATCATCTTCTATCAAAGGTTTAATGGAGGCGACACAGTCTTTTAACGGTTAATCACAGAAAAGCACGTTTAAGCCTTAAAATCAGATATACTATTATAAAGAAATATGAGATGTAGTGAACATGTAGCAGTGGCCTGGTGTGGCGGGTGACCGGCCTTTATTGTTGAGCGCTGGAAAGACGTCCAGACTCTTAAATGCATTTGAGAGCACAGGCCTTGATTTACAGCGTGAGTTGCAGGTTAACAAGCGTCTTCTGTGTGTGTTTCTCTGTCGATAAGCATCTGGAGCTGGAATGTGGCGTTGCTGATGGTGATCATATACCCACACATTTGTGTCGTGTCAGGGTTTGTCTGCTCGTGTTTGGGAGGATTGGAGGTAAACAAGAGGAAACACTGCCAAGTGGGTCAATGCTGTTCTTCAGCAGGTCATTAGAGGTGGGGTCATTAAAGGGATAGTTCACCCAAAAATGAAAATTACCCCATGATTTAGGGTGTGTCTCATTCAGTTGAATCAGTATATCGTGTACACAAATTCGGGCACTGGTAAAGACAGTAAAGGACACTGGCTCACTACAAAACCCAGGGTGCATCGATGCTCTGTATGCTCCCTTAACGGAAGTTCTGAAGCGCGAAACTCAAATCACGTGAGCCAACTCACTACACATAATGACCGATAACGACACGCGATATGCGTTTTTAAAAACAGAAACCATTATTTTATTATATTTCAGCATAAACATACATCGTTGGATAGGTCATGAACACAATCTAGCTAACATAATTTATTTTCAAATGAAATGTAACAAGCAAAGTATTTATCATAATGTACTTTTAAAAAATGATGTCAGAAAGATATCAGCTCTGCTGTTGTTCATAAATACCAGTAATGATAGAGTCTGAAAATAGTCATCAGTGTCCCAATGTGTAGTGCATTGTGGGACTTTTTAGGGAGCGAACATTTCAGTGCACTGGAGGGATTCTGCGATTGAGACAGCCCTTAAAATGGCCGACTCCCTGATCCATGCCCTGACTACTGAACTAGGGAGCTGATTGAGACGCACCCTTACTCTCCCTCAAGTCATCCTAGGTGTGTATGACATTCTTCTTTCAGACGAACACAATCAGAGTTATATTAAAAAATGTCCTGGCTCTTCCAAGCTTTATAATGGCAGTGAATGACTGTTTCTGTTTTGAAGTCCATAAAAGTGCATCCATCCATTATAAAAGTGCATCCATCATCATAAAAGTGCATCCATCCATCATAAAAGTGCATCCATCCATTATAAAAGTGCATCTATCCATTATAAAAGTGCATCCATCCATTATAAAAGTGCATCCATCCATTATAAAAGTGCATCCATCCATCATAAAAGTGCATCCATCCATTATAAAAGTGCATCCATCCATCATAAAAGTGCATCCATCCATTATAAAAGTGCATCTATCATCATAAAAGTGCATCCATCCATTATAAAAGTGCATCTATCATCATAAAAGTGCTCCACACGGCTCCAGGGGTTAATAAAAGCCTTCTGAAGTGAATGGATGGGTTTGTGTAAGAAAAATATCCATATTTTACACATTATAAAGTCAAATATCTAGCTTCTGGCGGACCGTCTTCTGTATTTACACAGAAAGTGTAGCGCCTCTCATAGCTCAAAACGCTTACAGTACGTCCAACGCCATCGTCACGGCAGCTACGCTTTTTCCTTAAGTTGAATACAGAAGCCGGTCTGGCTTTATAACGTGTTAAATATGGATATTTTTCTTACACAAACCCATCGATTCGCTTCAGAAGGCCATTATTAACCCCCAGGTATTATTGATGTTGGCTGTCCATGCCTGTCACGGTTTCTGCATAGTGACCGCACTTGATTACAGCAGCTGTGATTTCGGAAGATGTTGACACTATTAGATATCATACTGTAACATGCATAAACTCCACACACACTACTGTTGAGCTGTTATAAATCCGGCCTGTCTGTCTCAGGATTTGGCTCTTTTTCCTCTGTGTGTGTGTGTGTGTGTGTGTGTGTGTGTAATAATTAAAGGTCCTCGTCATAGATCTTGTGTTGATTGTGTGTACTCGTGGGATGAAGCGCTTTATGGAGTTGATTATGGAGTCCTGCTTCAGTCAAATCTGTTAATGTGCATCTGGCGTCCTGCCTGACGGATGAAGCCGCATCAGGTGGATTTGTGCCGTGTCATCAGCGCCGCGTTCGCATGGGAAATGCACTTTACTGAGCTTCACAAAACCTGCTGCCAGCCGAGGACAGCCGGAGAGATACAGACGTGAACAAGAGCAGAACCATCTGTCTTTAGTGTGTGATGCTGCTGAGCAGCAGTTCTTCTCTCTGTGTCAGTGTTTCTGAACTCAATCTTAACAAAATAACATGTAATTTACTACAGGTTCTGACAAAGTGTTAATTATTTTTTCAAAAAAATCTGAATGAATGATTCAATAACTCGCTCATAAAATCTCCACTTGTTTCATTACTGGATGAATCAACGTTTATGAACGAATCTCTTGAGTGAATGATTCAATGACTCACTCATAAAGACTTCACTTGTTTCATTACTGGATGAATCAACGTTTATGAACGAATCTCTTGAGTGAATGATTCAATGACTCACTCATAAAGACTTCACTTGTTTCATTACTGGATGAATCAGTGTTTTTGAACGAATCTCTTGAATGAATGATTCAATGACTCACTCATAAAGACTTCACTTGTTTCATTACTGGATGAATCAGTGTTTTTGAACGAATCTCTTGAGTGAATGATTCAATGACTCACCCATAAAGACGTCAGTTGTTTCATTACTGGATGAATCAACGTTTATGAACGAATCTCCTGAGTGAATGATTCAATGACTCACTCATAAAGACTTCAGTTGTTTCATTACTGGATGAATCAACGTTTATGAACGAATCTCTTGAGTGAATGATTCAATGACTCACTCATAAGGACTTCACTTTTTTCATTACTGGATGAATCAGTGTTTTTGAACGAATCTCTTGAATGAATGATTCAATGACTCACTCATAAAGACTTCACTTGTTTCATTACTAGATGAATCAACGTTTATGAACGAATCTCTTGAGTGAATGATTCAATGACTCACTCATAAAGACTTCAGTTGTTTCATTACTGGATGAATCAGTGTTTTTGAACGAATCTCTTGAATGAATGATTCAATGACTCACTCATAAAGACTTCACTTGTTTCATTACTGGATGAATCAGTGTTTTTGAACGAATCTCTTGAGTGAATGATTCAATGACTCACCCATAAAGACGTCAGTTGTTTCATTACTGGATGAATCAACGTTTATGAACGAATCTCTTGAGTGAATGATTCAATGACTCACTCATAAGGACTTCACTTGTTTCATTACTGGATGAATCAGTGTTTTTGAACGAATCTCTTGAATGAATGATTCAATGACTCACTCATAAAGACTTCACTTGTTTCATTACTGGATGAATCAACGTTTATGAACGAATCTCTTGAGTGAATGATTCAATGACTCACTCATAAAGACTTCACTTGTTTCATTACTGGATGAATCAACGTTTATGAACGAATCTCTTGAGTGAATGATTCAATGACTCACTCATAAGGACTTCACTTGTTTCATTACTGGATGAATCAGTGTTTTTGAACGAATCTCTTGAATGAATGATTCAATGACTCACTCATAAAGACTTCACTTGTTTCATTACTGGATGAATCAACGTTTATGAACGAATCTCTTGAGTGAATGATTCAATGACTCACTCATAAAGACTTCACTTGTTTCATTACTGGATGAATCTGTGTTTTTGAACGAATCTCTTGAGTGAATGATTCAATGACTCACTCATTAAGACTTCACTTATTTCATTACTGGATGAATCAACGTTTATGAACGAATCTCTTGAATGAATGATTCAATGACTCACTCATAAAGACTTCACTTGTTTCATTACTGGATGAATCTGTGTTTTTGAACGAATCTCTTGAGTGAATGATTCAATGACTCACTCATTAAGACTTCACTTATTTCATTACTGGATGAATCAGTGTTTAATATAAAATATTAAAAAAAATACACAAATGAAAATAACAATACAATAAACTATAACTGTGTAAAAAATTACTCCGCTTAAGTATAATATACCAGGATAATATAGCAGTCATAGTTAATGATATGCTAAAGATTTAAAGATTTTTAAGGAGAAAATACTCAGCAATGGTGTTGACTTATGAATTTGCACATGGTTTGTCTGAAAGCATATTAAAAACACCACATAGACATAAACAACATTTAAAAACTTGATTTTCACTGCTATGAACCCTTATGGCTTAAATTGAGGTCAAATTCTTAAAATGAGATAAATATTCCCATAAACAAATAATAAACGGACCTTTGCATTGTTCGAATTGTATTTATTGACCAAAATGAACAAGAATTAGATCTGTTAGTGGATGCAGACCTCCAACGAGTGTATTATTATTCATTTCAAATAAAAAATTGATGAATTACAATGAAACCTTTGTGTTAACTAGCCCATCAATGAAACAAGACTGCTAAGGAAGCATTAAGCCAGAGCCTGTCTTTACTCCTGCGACGCACAGAAGTGAGGATGCTGCGGCTGTGATTCTGCAGGAGACGAGAGGAGGCGTTCCTGTGGCCAAAAATAGCTGGAGAGAGCGCAACACAACGGCTCTCGACAACACCGCCTGTCCATGAAACAGGCTAAACATTAACACTGTTAACTCGTCAGGGCTCAAGCGTGAGGTCTTGAAGACCGTTTTGCTTCAGAGGACGTTGAGAATCACAGTATTATTTAGACAAACAGATCACTGATGGAGAGACATAAAGCAGCATTTGCAACCCGATTTACTTTCTGAGTAACACCAGGACATAACTGGATAAAAGCCTGCGCTGACATTCTAGCAGATAAATGTTTCAGTTCTACTGTAACCATTTGCCCAAGATGTTGATCGCATTTTTAAAACAAACACTGATGTGCGAAATATGAACGGTTTATGACTTGACATTGTAAAACTCATGGTGCAAAAATAAATATAAACAAACTATAGTTTTATATATATATATATATATATATATATATATATATATATATATATATATATATAAGTTACTAAAACTTTAACAAAAATGTAAATTAAAATAAAAATGTAAAAAAAAAAAACAGACCTAATGTAGTCCAAGTGAATTTAAGCATGCAAGTCTGTCTTACATAATGCGTACAGATGCATTCATGAGATTTATTAAACATGTGCCTCACCGTGGGCTTGAATCTCTTTATTACATGCTAGAAAACCACTAAATCCTTCTGTCTCTGGTTTCCTCCGACCTCTATTCTTCATCCTCATCCAAATCTACTCGTTTTGTTTTGTTTCTTGCGTTGGTTCAGTCTGAGCATTCATTCAGTAGGACTCTTATGCTGTAATTGTATATATAGACTAACCTAAACCCTAAACAGCCTTAAACAGGGTTCATGTAGCATAGAGTATAAATAAATGAGGCTGCACATACATATTGCCAAAAGTATTGGGACGCCCCTCCAAATCCCTGAGTTCAGGTGTTCAATCCCTTCATGGCCACAGGTGTATAAATCAAGCACTAGGCATGCAGATGCTTCTACAAACATTTGTGAAAGAATGGGTCGCTCTCAGGAGCTCAGTGAACTCAAGCGTGGTACCGTGATAGGTTGCCACCTGTGCAATAAGTCCATTCCTGACATTTCCTCACTACTAAATATTCCACACTCAACTGTTAGTGGGATTATAACAAAGAGGAAGCAATTGGGAACAGCAACTCAGCCACGAAGTGATAGGCCACGTAAAATCACAGAGCGGGGTCAGCGCATGCTGAGGGTCACAGTGCGCAGAAGACGCCAACTTTCTGCAGAGTCAATAGCTACAGACCTCCAAACTTCTGTGGCCTTCAGATGAGCTCTAGAACAGTGTGTAGAGAGCTTCATGGAATGGGTTTCCATGGCCGAGCAGCTCATCCAAGCCTTCCATCACCAAGAGCAATGCAAAGTGTGGGATGCAGTGGGGTAAAGCACGCCGCCACTGGACTCTAGAGCAGTGAGACGTGTTCTCTGAGTGACCAATCACGCTTCTCTGTCTGGCAATCCCATGGACGAGTCTGGGTTAGACGGTTTGGTGGAGGGGGGATTATGGGGTGGGGTTGTTTTTCAGGGGTTGGGCTTGGCCCCTTAGTTCCAGTGAAAGGAACTCTTAATGCTTCAGCATACCAAGACATTTTGGACAATTTCATGCTCCCAACTTTGTGGGAACAGTTTGGGGACGGCCCCTTCCTGTCCCAACATGACTGCGCTCCAGTGCACAAAGCGTCGGTCCATAAAGACATGGATGAGCGAGTTTGGTGTGGAGGAACTTGACTGGCCTGCACAGAGTCCTGACCTCATCCCTATAGAACACCTTTGGGATGAATTAGAGCGGAGACTGCGAGCCAGGCCTTCTCGTCCAACATCAGTGCCTGACCTCACAAATGTATGTTATAGCTGCAAAGGGTGGGCCAACTCCATATTAAACCCTACAGATTAAGAATGGGATGTTATTAAAGTTCATGTGCATGTGAAGGCAGGCGTCCCAAAACTTTTGGCAATATAGTGTATCTTATCAAATCAAAGTCGGTGTTTTAATTAAAGAAGTATGTAAACTGTTGCACTGATTGCTTTAGAATGACTGTGTTCATTTACATGTATGTAATCAGCTTATAAAAGTGACTCATTTCACAGTAAACATCGCTTCTCACAAACTCCATCTCATTTTACAGACAGAATCTTTAGTCGTACCAATGTTTGTGACTGATAACAGAAGCTAATTTTTTGTCCTGTTCATGGCTCCTTATGTCTTCAGATGTAAATGCATCATATCTCTGAAAGTGCCCACTATCACAGCAAAACTCCACCGTCAGCGAGTGTCATAGAGACTCTTCTGAAGTGCAGGGTCGTGACGGGACCCCTGACCTGATGCATTCACAGGGCTGTTTGTTCTGAATCAGGTCAGTGGGTCAGTCAGGGCTGTGGTCAGACTCAATACAAACAAAACGTGCATTCAGGGCTGTAGTAAAGCGCTGAAGTCAGTAGTCTACTATGTGGAAGTGCACTAAAAGCCATTGAGTTCATGGCAAGCACAGAAAGACACCTCAAACTCGACAAATTCAACGGATAATTCTGTCTGTCTGTCTATCTAATTATCTCAAACTAAATTTGGACTAGATCAGCACTCAGACAACTAGCTCTCTAACTAACTAGCTAGCCAAGTAGCTAACTTACTCTGGACTAGGTCAACACTCAGATAACTAGTTTTCTAAATAACTAGATAAATAGTTAGTCTTTAACTAACTATCTCTCTAACTAGCTGTCCAAGTAGCTAACTAACTCTGGACCAGGTCAGTACTCAGATAACTAGCTCTCTAACTAACTAGCTAACCAAGTAGCTAACTTACTCTGGACTAGGTCAATACTCAGTTAACTAGTTTTCTAAATAACTAGCTAAATAGTTAGTCTCGAACTAAATATATCTCTAACTAGCTATCCAAGTAGCTAACTAACTCTGGACTAAGAGTCTGGACTGAACTAACTCTGAACTCAGATAACTAGCTCTCTAACTAACTAACTAGCTATCCAAGGTCATCAGTCAGCACTCAAATAACTAGTTCTCTAAATAACTAGCTAAATAGTTAGTATCTAACTAACTAGCTATCAAAAGTAGCTAACTAACTCTGGACTAGGTCAGCACTCAGTTAACTAGTTTTCTAAATAACTAGCTAAATAGTTAGTATCTAACTAACTAGCTCTCTAACTAGCTATCCAAGTAGCTAACTAACTCTGGACTAGGTCAGCACTCGGATAACTAGTTTTCTAAATAACTAGCTAATTAGTTAGTCTCTAACTAACTAGCTCTCTAACTAGCTATCCAAGTAGCTAAATAACTCTGGACTAGGTCAGTACTCAGATAACTAGTTCTGTAACTAACTAACTTAGTAGTTAGTCTCTAACTAATTAGCTCTCTAACTAGATAACCAAGTAGCTAACTAACTTTGGACTAGATCATCACTCGGATAGGCCTACTAGTTCTCTAAATAACTAGCTAAATAGTTTTTCTTAACTAACAAGCTCTCTAACTAGCTATCCAAGTAGCTAACTAACTCGACTAGGTCAGCAGTCAGCACTCAGATAACAACTAGTTCTCTAAATAACTAGCTAAAGAGTTAGTCACTAACTAACTAGCCAAGTAGCTAATTAACTACATATTTAACTAGCTAGCTAACTAACTGGCTGAATAACCAGCTAAATAACTGGTTAGAACATGTGAAAAGGCTGCAGTTGATGGAGTCTCACTGTATGTGTGATTGCAGTTTTTTACTCGTGAAGTTTGAACTCAATACTGCAGCTGCAGTATTCACACAACAGATTTTTACTTCTGGTTTGTCGTTTGCCTCTGGGAATGGAAACGCAGGCGTACCCTCAGATTCGCTCTGTGTGCTCAACTGTGAGTATGTCTGCATATATTATAGCTCTATCAATAGATGTCTTCTGGCAGTGTGTCAGCCAGCAGTTGTGCTAATAGAGCTGTTCAGGGCTGAAGCAGAAGCGCATTGATTAATTCCTGTGAGTACAGCCCATATTTAGATGTGTCTGTCTCAAACCCTGCTCCAGTCTCACTGAATGACTCCGCTGAGGAACGCCAGCACTCAGTGTTTGATGCTTTTAATGCATGCTGATTGCATTGATTTTAAAAGGATAAAATGGTGTAAATTGAATCTAGTTAAAGCTTCTTCGTAAATGGTAAACTTGTCATCAGCATTTGGTGTGTTTGTAAAGTTTGAGTAAAGCAGTGGGTGAGAAACCCTAATAAAGGGAAGAATAAAACGTGTAGCTGTTAGAGCTGCACGACTGTGGAGAAATTGAGAATCACAATTTTTTGTTTAAAACAGAGATCACGATTCTCCCTCAATTCTGAACAGACAACTAAACAAAATAACAACATGTCATTTACTAGAGGTTCGGAAAAAATGTTTATTGCTGCAGTCTATTTAAAAAATATTTAGCCTAATTAATTTGAATCATTCATTTAAACCAATTTTTAAAAATGTAATTAATTCAATGACCCACTCATAATGACTTCACTTGTTTCATTACTGGATGAATCAGTGTTTTTGAACGAATCTTTTGAGTGAATGATTCAATGACTCACTCATAAAGACTTCACTTGTTTCATTACTGGATGAATCAGTGTTTTTGAATGAATCTCTTGAGTGAATGATTCAATGACTCACTCATAAAGACTTCACTTGTTTCATTACTGGATGAATCAGTGTTTTTGAATGAATCTCTTGAGTGAATGATTCAATGACTCACTCATAAGGACTTCACTTGTTTCATTACTGGATGAATCAGTGTTTTTGAATGAATCTCTTGAATGAATGATTCAATGACTCACTCATAAAGACTTCACTTGTTTCATTACTGGATGAATCAGTGTTTTTGAACGAATCTCTTGAATGAATGATTCAATGACTCACTCATAAAGACTTCACTTGTTTCATTACTGGATGAATCAGTGATTTTGAATGAATCTCTTGAGTGAATGATTCAATGACTCACTCATAAAGACTTCACTTGTTTCATTACTAGATGAATCAGTGTTTTTGAACGAATCTCTTGAATGAATGATTCAATGACTCACTCATAAAGACTTCACTTGTTTCATTACTGGATGAATCAGTGTTTTTGAACGAATCTCTTGAATGAATGATTCAATGACTCACTCATAAAGACTTCACTTGTTTCATTACTGGATGAATCAGTGTTTTTGAACAAATCTCTTGAATGATTCAATGACTCACTCATAAAGACTTCACTTGTTTCATTATGGATGAATCAGTGTTTTTGAACGAATCTCTTGAATGAATGATTCAATGACTCACTCATAAAGACTTCATTTGTTTCATTACTGGATGAATCAGTGTTTTTGAACAAATCTCTTGAGTGAATGATTCAATGACTCACTCATAAAGACTTCACTTGTTTCATTACTGGATGAATCAGTGTTTTTGAAAGAATCTCTTGAATGAATGATTCAATGACTCCCTCATAAAGACTTCACTTGTTTCATTACTGGATGAATCAGTGTTTTTGAACGAATCTCTTGAGTGAATGATTCAATGACTCACTCATGAAGACTTGTTTCATTACTGGATGAATCAGTGTTTTTGAATGAATCTCTTGAATGAATGATTCAATGACTCACTCATAAAGACTTCACTTGTTTCATTACTGGATGAATCCGTGTTTTTGAATGAATCTTTTGAGTGAATGATTCAGTGACTCACTCATATTTTAACAGTCTCTTGTCTCCATCTACTGGTGTAATGATGTAATTGATACAATCTTTATTTGAAGCCTTAAGTTTCTTTCTAAAGGTGATTCACTCTATTTTGATCTCTACTGTAGACATCAGTGTTTATATCTGAACTATAAACTTTTATCCAGTTGTTCTGTGATGATCTGAATGATTGAGACAGAAATAATGATCCTGTGTGTTTGTGAAGCTGTTTCATATCTATACATGACGACAGCTCTCTCTGGATCAGAACACAGGTCTGAGTGTTCGTGTGATCAGACTCGTCAAAGGTTTAATAGACAGAGACGAATCACTGTCATTCAGCAAAAATATAATGAATATGTAATATAGTGCATGTATTAATCAAAACATTATTTCTCTAGCTGACTCTGGAGTTTATAGTCACTGAAAGGCTTTTTGTTGTTCTGTATCTTTCAACATTCCTTCTGATCAGGTCTCTCAAGTTTTATCAAAAGTTTGGAGTGAGATTGGAGGAGCCACTCAAATAACCCCTCTGCCCCACCCAATTCTCTCAAGTTTTTGCTAGCAGCTCAATTTTACCTATTGTTCATAATTGACCAGCACAAATAGAAATGATGCCGCTTGTTGACTGAAGTGCCTGTTCTTTGGCCTGATGCTCTTTACTTTTTACATGCCCGTTCACATCTGTCACACCTGGATGGGCACATGAGTTCCCCTGTTTGCAGTACTAGGAGCTGGTGGTGCCTATGATAATGATTGGCCATTTGGTTGACCACTCACTTTTAAAGTACACCTATAGGTGGCTGCTCCATTTAATGCTTTCTTCTGCCCTGTCTCCTCCTCTGATCTGGCAACTGATTTAGGGGACAGACCCTTTGGTGCCCAGAATGAAATAATACTCTTTTTCTTTTTCCCTGACATCTTTGAAACAGACAAATGCAATGATCAATGTATGCATTGCCAGGATATAAAACATCACTGAAATGATAGCCAGAGCACTCTGCTTTAAGAGATGTAGTCTTAACATAGCTGAAAAGAGTATTAATACAGTAGAATTTGAAATAAAATAATGAAATGCATCTCTAGCACTTTCCTTAGTTTCAGGTAGCCTAAGCTAAGCTAAAGCTTCTGGTTGCACTTCTATCAGGACCACTATCGTCAAAGATGATTAACTATTAGCATAGAGTTCGGATTGGCGGTATGGTTCTGTCTTAGCATGGCTAAGAGCAGCAATAACCCCCCTTAGGGTAAACAGAACAGAACCAACATAATGTATTGCAGATATCATTAATGTCGAATATTATCAAAATAATTCTGGAATTGTCTGATTCAAGGGGAGTCAGAATGCCAATCCTGACTGACGAGAGGAGGAGCTGGGGATGGAGGAGGGTAAATGAGCTCTGGAGAAACGCGATATCTGCTGATAGTCCTGAAGGAGCTTATATACGTGTGCTGTGATAGACGTCGTGTTCCTATAGGTAGACGTGATCAGCTGACAGTCAGCTGATGTGAGCTTGACTGACGTGACCTGCCAGAACAGAGTTTTTGACTGCATAAATAATAATTGGGGGGTTGAAGTGTGAACCGTTTAGGGATTATTTGTGGTATCATCGACATGCAAAGTTGGTTAACAACTGCATGTATTTTATAATATTTAAGCACATTAAATCGCATCACTTTGACAGTTATACTTATAGAACTTTACTTGAAATGTTCTTATATTGAAAATGTAAATTGTCATTTAAATTGTTTTAAATGTAAAAATGTCATCTGCCAGGTTTTTCCTAATATCTGTCATTATTAGCAGAACACATTTTGCCCACATGGGGAAAACCAGTAGTTTAGTCAATAATTCAAGAAGGTCCAGACTTTAAAGCTCTTGTAACTTGTACTTGGCCTTATGAAAAAGTAACGTAGTTCTTGTAATTGTTTAACTAAAGCATTTGATACAATATAGGCTATAATTACAGGCGAGACCTCTGATGGCTCATTACCATGCTA
Organism: Rhinogobio ventralis; assembly: GCA_039654625.1. Classification (NCBI taxonomy): domain Eukaryota; kingdom Metazoa; phylum Chordata; class Actinopteri; order Cypriniformes; family Gobionidae; genus Rhinogobio; species Rhinogobio ventralis. The sequence continues at coordinate 1,271,705 of CM077211.1, read as the reverse complement.
AGGCCAATGTTAACTTTTTTTTATCTATAGCATTTGTTGTGAAAAATAGCATCCTACACATATAATAGAAGCTATAGCCACAACATGCCACAGTTGTGATATAAATCTTTAATGAAAAAGCTGTTCCCTTAACTGATAATATATTACAAATTCTACATTGATTTACATAAATACATAAAAACAACATCAATTCTAGTAAAGGTGGTCATGAGTTTTTTTTTATGTTGGTGCAGGATGATGGAACGGCTCGCGCAAATCTCAACACACTTTTGGAGCGCTGGTGCACAAACGCAGTTTACGGTGATTCGCGCCATGCATGCACAATTAAACACACCGGGCTTCAGACATGTTGGGCGGATAATTGGTCCGTCCTGTTCATACAGGAACTAGGTGCTTATAACAGCTCAGAACGTGTGATGTATATAATTAATGAATAGCCTGATTCATGTTTCAGTTAACCATGGTATAAATATTTGGGGGTTGTACTTGCTTGCGTTGGTTATTAATTGTCCACTAATTGTATATAGCGTGGGAAATACAAGGTGTGGCGTATGTGCGTGTGTGGCGTGTGTGCGTGTGAACTGGTTGAAATGCATGTCTCACGGCGAATGTGTGAGACTTAAGAGCCCTGCTTCTGATGTTCATTCATGTTTATTTGCTGCTGTAACTAGTGAAGAGGAAGAAATGATCGGCTTTACAGTAATCTGACACACACATAAAAGACACGCACACATTTACTGACTCCATCTGAAAGCTGAGACTTTGTTTCACATCAGAAGTAACAACGCACAAAGCTGGCGGGCGCTACAGTGAAACTTTAGTGAAGTTTTGTTCTCATGTCAACTGAAAACACGTGAACAACTCTTGCATCACGTCTCTTCCCTGTGCCTTCCTGATGTCCTCATGCAGATACACATAAACATAACTAACATGATTTGAAAGATTGGAAATAACTTTATGCAGGCGGGCAGGGCTTGGCAAGTGGTTGTATCACTCCAGTCCCAATCTAACGCCTGTAAAACCTTTGACGTTTTAAACTGCTGTATTTGTTATTTTAATTTTGTTGTATTAATGCACCTCTTGTGTAACTTGAAGGAAATGTACTGACATGGCATTATAATCTCTACTACCCACCGCCAAACATTTGACTAGTAGTGTACTTGTAAAACGGTGTGATCATCGTAGGTTTGAGAGCTTTATTGTCAGAGCTGCACTGATGCTGGTGAAGGGAGACGACAGATCCTGCTGCTGTTCAGTGCATGTAGAGACAGAGAGACTCACTGAACCACTGCATAATGCATGAGGCTGCTGGAAAAAATATCTCACACACACACACACACACACACTCACACTCACACACACACTCACTCACACACACACACACACACTCACACACACTCACACTCACACTCTCACACACACACACACTCACACTCTCACACACACTCACACTCACACACACACACACACTCACTCACACTCATACACTCACTCACACACACACACACACACACACACACACACACTCACACACACAAGTATAGTTTCATCAGAACCTGAAAACGACACCTGTACACTTTCAGCTACAACATGGCTTAAAGTCCGAAACTTTTACCTCCATAATGTAATGCGTGTAAAGTGGACTCGATGTTCTCATGAGGAATGATTGGGTTGTGAAAAGTGTCTCTGTATGATTAAATGTGCTGTTAATGTGTGTGTAGAGAGACACTCAACACACAGATGATATCACACGACTATGAATTTAGTAATGGAGCTCTAGGCTCTCGATCTCTTTCTGTCTGCATGTTTTCATTACAGTAGCACTCAGCTGATTTAGTTTGGTGTGATTTAATATCAAGCTTATAATGATGGCGTATGAAGATTTTTGCTTTTGTTTGATTGTGTTTATATATCTGGGTCTCATTCCACGCTCAGAATAAAAGCTTCAGTGGGTTCTCTATAGATCCCCAGGGTTCTTGACTCTTTATGCTTCTATATAAGGAGAAATCTCTTAAATGACTGCATAATGCTTTCATGTTTAATGGGTTGTTTGTTTGATGAAGTACGTTTTCTTGCTGTTTAATTTATAAAATGTAATCAAAATAAAAAATGAATTAAAACTAAATTGTGATCCCATGATGGATTGTTCTATATATGAAGAGCCTGACGGAATCCTTTAAGTTTCCAAAGTTTCCAGCCTTTTCTGCTGAGAGTGAGCGCTTGTGTCCGGTCGAGTGTTTTAATCGTGTGTGTGTTTGTGTGTGTCAGGACCGTAAGCTGACGAAGGCGGAGCGGCAGCGCTTTAAAGAGGAGGCCGAGATGTTGAAGGGTCTTCAGCACCCGAACATAGTGCGCTTCTATGATTTCTGGGAGTCGCCGCTGAAGGGGAAGAAATGCATCGTGCTGGTCACAGAGCTCATGACGTCTGGAACGCTGAAAACGTGAGGAGATCTGCCGGAGTCACATTCACATCGGGAATCAAGTGTGGTAGTGTTCTGTGTTTTGTTTATTTTATTTCATTATAATTTAATTTACTATCATTTATTAATTTTATTATATTTATTTTACTTTACTTTTTACTTGAATTTATTAACTTTTTAATACAATTATTTTAATTTATAATATTAAATTTTTGTTATATTTGATGTATATTTATATATAAATATATATGTGTGTGTGTGTGTGTGTTTAAAGAAGTCTCTTCTGCTCATCAAGGCTGCATTTATTTGATCCAAAATACAGCAAAAACAGTAATTTTGTGAAATATTTTTACAATGTAAAATAACCGTTCTCTATGTGAATATATAGTAAAGTGTAATTTATTCCTGTGATTTTCAGCATCATTACTCCAGTCTTCAGTGTCACATGATCCTTCACAAATCATTCAATATGAGGATTTGATGCTCAACAAACATTTATGATTATTATCAGTGTTGAAATCAGTTGTGTACCATTTTTTTCAGGATTATTTAATGAATAGAAAGTTCAAAAGAACAGCATTTATCTGAAATATAAGCTTTTATAACATTATAAATGTCTATACTGTCACGGAACGGTGTTACAATGTTGCAAAAGCTTATATTTCAGATAAATACTGCTCTTTTGAACTTTCTATTCATTAAATAATCCTAAAAAAAACCCGTCATGTGACACCTGAAGACTGGAGTAATGATGATAAATTCAGCTCTGAATCACTGGAATAAATGACATTTTAAAATATATTCAAATAGAAAACAGTTATTTTACATTTTAATAATATTTCACAATATTACAGCTTTTTTTGTATTTTTAATAACATAAATGCAGCCTTGGTGAGCAGAAGAGACTTCTTTAAAAACATTTAAAAAATCTTAACGTTCTCCAACTTTTGACTGGTAGTGTGTGTATGTGTGTGTGTGTGTGTGTATATATATATATTATTTTATTTTTTTGTCATACGGTGATAGATCTTTTTGACCAGACCTGTCAATCTCCAAAAAATACATAAAAGCACCCTGAAAGTCATCCAGGTCCCACTTTATATTAGGTGTCTTTAACTGCTGTTTGATGTTGTATAGAGTGCAACATTCGGGTTCTGGAACTAAAAACTCACTTTATTTTCTCCATAGGGAAATTCATTTTGAATAATAACTTATAAGCCTTTAAAGACGGACCTACTGTGAGCTACGAGCTTGTATTTGCTTTTGTTGAAGCCGTCGGCCCACATTATTTTAACACATTTTTGAACAGTGGAATTCATGGTAAAAACTACATTACCCATGATGCTGTACAGAAAATTCCACCAATCAGAGAGTTCATAGTCCTTATGTCAATATTATAAGTCTTCTGAAGTCATGACAGCTCTGCGTTTTTGGGTTCTCACATCATACTTGACTAGTTTGAAAATGCATGTTGGAGAAAGAGAAAGGAAGACACAAAGCTATCGTATGACTTCAGAAGACTGACGACTTCTGGTGCTTTTATGATGCTCTTTTGTATTTGGATCTTGGCAGTCAAAGCAGCTTAACAGAAAATGCTTCAATGTTACAAATTAAGAAGTGTTCTGTGATCATGAGTGTGTCAAAGTTCATATAGCAGTGGTATAAAGATGTAATATAGCAAATGCATTCAGTTAAACAGTCATAATGAAAGTGTTAGGCAGCCGTGTAATGCTGATTATCAGTTATAAATGCTACTCGTTTTCTCCAGGTATCTGAAACGCTTTAAGGTGATGAAACCCAAAGTTTTGCGCAGTTGGTGCCGTCAGATCCTCAAAGGTCTGCATTTCCTGCACACGCGCACTCCTCCCATCATCCACCGGGACCTGAAGTGTGACAACATCTTCATCACGGGCCCCACGGGCAGCGTCAAGATCGGCGACCTGGGTCTGGCGACGCTCAAAAGAACCTCCTTCGCCAAGAGCGTGATCGGTGAGACGGGGGTGCACTCATATCCTGGATGCATATCCGGTTCTTTTATTAATTATTCGGGTTCATTTGATTTAGCTTTCAGCTGCCTATCAGTGTAGTGTGTTTCTCTGTGAATCAGCAGATAATTTCATCCTTTAACTTCCTCAGGTACGCCGGAGTTCATGGCCCCAGAGATGTACGAGGAGCATTACGACGAGGCCGTGGACGTCTACGCGTTCGGCATGTGCATGCTGGAGATGGCTACGTCTGAATACCCGTACTCTGAGTGCCAGAACGCTGCTCAGATCTACCGCAAAGTCACCAGTGTAAGTCACACCTGCACTTCAACACTTTCTACTGCGTTTACTGCGGCGATCAGTTCATTTCTCTAAAGGACGAAGCTGTGACTGATTGATTTGATCTTTGAGAGCTGTGTTTTTATCGTCTCAGGGGTCACTGCACTGCAGCAGACAGTCAAGGAAACATAACTAGATGTCAGTTTATAGTGGTTAGCATTAAAGAGGTCGTATTCTGCTTTTCTCCATGTTGATCTGTCTTTAGTGTGTGATGTTGCTGTTTGAGCAGGAGTTCTTCTCTCTATCAGTGTCAGTGTTTCTGAACTCCATTGTAGTCTTGAGTTTTCTTCCAGAAACCAACAATCACAATATTCCTCATTATAATAATTCATATGCAGAGTAAAGGGGCGGGGCCTGGTTGAGTTAGTTAGTCGTGTGTTGAATCTGGCAGTTATGGTAAGGGGCGGGGCATTTCCCAAACACACACTTCACACCATGAGCAAAATCAAGCCACGACCAACATTTGTCTTGTTCTCTTGAATATTAAATGTAACATTATTGAGGTGAAATGAATTTCAAATGTGAGAGTGTGTGTGAGAGAGTGCGCGCGAGAGAGTGCGGCTGAGAGTGTGAGTGTGTGTGTGTGAGAGTGTGTGAGTGTGTGAGAGTGTGAGAGTGTGAGAGTGTGAGAGTGTGAGAGTGTGAGAGTGTGAGAGTGTGAGAGTGTGAGAGTGTGAGAGTGTGAGAGTGTGAGAGAGAGTGTGTGTGTGTGAGAGTGAGCGTGAGTGAGTGTGCGAGAGAGAGTGAGCGTGACTGTGAGCGCGTGCGTGAGAGAGCGTGTGAGAGTGTGAGAGAGAGTGTGTGTGTGAGAGTGTGAGTGAGTGTGTGTGTGAGAGTGAGCGTGAGTGAGTGTGCGAGAGAGAGTGAGCGTGACTGTGAGCGCGTGCGTGAGAGAGCGTGTGAGAGTGTGAGAGAGCGTGTGAGAGTGTGAGAGAGAGTGTGTGTGTGAGAGTGTGAGTGCGTGTGAGTGCGCGCGAGAGAGAGCGCGCGAGAGAGAGCGCGCGAGAGAGAGCGCGCGAGAGAGAGCGCGCGAGAGAGAGCGCGCGAGAGAGAGCGCGCGAGAGAGAGCGCGCGAGAGAGAGCGCGCGAGAGAGAGCGCGCGAGAGAGAGCGCGCGAGAGAGAGCGCGCGAGAGAGAGCGCGCGAGAGAGAGCGCGCGAGAGAGAGCGCGCGAGAGAGAGCGCGCGAGAGAGAGCGCGCGAGAGAGAGCGCGCGTGTGAGTGTGTTTGTGAGCGTGTTTGTGAGTGCGCGCGAGAGAGTGCGCGCGAGAGAGAGCGCGCGTGTGAGTGTGTTTGTGAGCGTGTTTGTGAGTGCGCGCGAGAGAGTGCGCGCGAGAGAGTGCGCGCGAGAGAGTGCGCGCGAGAGAGTGCGCGCGAGAGAGTGCCAGTGTGAGAGTGCGAGTGTGAGAGTGTGAGAGAGAGTGTGTGTGTGTGAGAGTGAGCGTGAGTGAGTGTGCGAGAGAGAGTGAGCGTGACTGTGAGCGCGTGCGTGAGAGAGCGTGTGAGAGAGAGCGTGCGTGTGAGAGCGTGTGAGAGTGTGAGAGAGAGTGTGTGTGTGAGAGTGTGAGTGAGTGTGTGTGTGAGAGTGAGCGTGAGTGAGTGTGCGAGAGAGACTGAGCGTGACTGTGAGCGCGTGACTGTGAGCGCGTGCGTGAGAGAGCGTGCGAGAGAGTGTGCGTGTGAGAGCGTGTGAGAGTGTGTGTGTGTGAGAGTATGTCTGAGTGTGTGTGTGTGTGTGTGTGTGTGAGAGTATGTCTGAGTGTGTGTGAGAGTGTGAGAGTGTGAGAGAGAGTGTGTGTGTGAGAGTGTGAGTGAGTGAGTGTGTGTGTGTGAGAGTGAGCGTGAGTGAGTGTGCGAGAGAGAGTGTGTGTGTGAGAGTGTGACTGAGCGCGTGCGTGAGAGAGTGTGCATGTGAGAGCGTGTGAGAGTGTGTGTGTTTGTGAGTGTGTTTGTGAGTGTGTTTGTGAGTGTGTTTGTGAGTGTGTTTGTGAGTGTGTGTGAGAGAGTGCGCGCGAGAGAGTGCGCGCGAGAGAGTGCGCGCGAGAGAGTGCGCGCGAGAGTGTGTCTGAGAGTGTGTCTGAGAGTGTGTCTGAGAGTGTGAGCGAGAGTGTGAGCGAGAGTGTGAGCGAGAGTGTGAGCGAGAGTGTGAGCGAGAGTGTGAGCGAGAGTGTGAGCGAGAGTGTGAGCGAGAGTGTGAGCGCGCGCGAGAGAGAGCGAGCGAGAGAGCGCGCGCGAGAGAGAGAGCGCGCGAGAGAGAGCGCGCGAGAGAGATTGAGCGAGAGAGAGAGAGATTGAGCGAGAGAGAGAGAGATTGAGCGAGAGAGAGAGAGATTGAGCGAGAGAGAGAGAGATTGAGCGAGAGAGAGAGAGATTGAGCGAGAGAGAGAGATTGAGCGAGAGAGAGAGAGATTGAGCGAGAGAGAGAGATTGAGCGAGAGAGAGAGATTGAGCGAGAGAGAGAGATTGAGCGAGAGAGAGAGATTGAGCGAGAGAGAGAGATTGAGCGAGCGAGAGAGAGAGATTGAGCGAGCGAGAGCGAGAGAGATTGAGCGAGTGAGTGAGCGAGAGAGAGCGAGCGAGAGAGAGCGAGCGAGAGAGAGCGAGAGAGAGCGAGCGAGAGAGAGTGAGCGAGAGAGAGAGAGATTGAGCGAGAGAGAGAGAGATTGAGCGAGAGAGAGCGCGCGAGAGAGAGCGCGCGAGAGAGAGTGAGCGACAGAGAGAGAGCGAGCGAGAGAGAGCGAGCGAGAGTGAGAGCGAGCGAGAGTGAGAGTGAGCGAGAGTGAGAGTGAGCGAGAGTGAGAGTGAGCGAGAGTGAGAGTGAGAGAGAGTGAGAGTGAGAGAGATTGAGAGAGAGAGTGAGCGACAGATAGAGAGTGAGCGAGAGAGAGTGAGCGAGAGAGTGAGCGACAGAGAGAGAGTGTGCAAGAGTGAGCGAGAGAGAGAGTGAGCGGGAGAGAGAGTGAGCGAGAGAGAGAGAGTGAGCGAGAGAGAGAGAGTGCGCGAGAGAGAGTGAGAGAGAGAGAGAGAGTGAGCGAGAGTGAGCGAGAGTGAGCGAGAGTGAGCGAGAGAGAGTGAGCGAGCGAGCGAGAGAGTGAGCGAGAGAGAGAGAGTGAGTGAGAGAGAGTGAGCGAGAGAGAGAGAGTGTGCAAGAGTGAGCGAGAGAGAGAGTGAGCGAGAGAGAGAGTGAGCGAGAGAGAGAGTGAGCGAGAGAGAGTGTGAGCGAGAGAGAGAGTGAGCGAGAGAGAGTGAGCGAGAGAGAGAGAGATTGAGCGAGAGAGAGAGAGAGTGAGCGAGAGAGAGAGTGAGTGAGCGAGTGAGCGAGAGAGAGTGAGCGAGAGAGAGTGAGCGACAGAGAGAGAGTGTGCGACAGAGAGAGAGTGTGCGACAGAGAGAGAGTGTGCGAGAGTGAGCGTGCGCCCTTGTCCGTGTTGACGTGCAGTTACACATGCAGAGGGAGCATGTGTACCCCTGAGGAAGGGGTTCTGGCAGACCAATCACAGCGGTTGCGGTCCGCGTAGAATCGATGCGTTGTTACATTTTTGGAGAGGTGCACATCAGGGTACGTCGTAGGCTACGCGTCAAACACACAGCCTACGACGTAGCTACGGCGTACACTCGACGCAGAAGTATAAATTGGGCTTGAGTGTGTGAGTGTGTAAGTGTGTAAGTGTGTGTGAGTAATGGATAAAAATCACATTTTAATAAAACAATGGAGTTTTTTTTTGTTGAGTTGTTCTCATGAAACCGCAAGAACATATCCAGTTTTATATTTCACATTGCAAAAAAAAAACATTTACTTGGGAATCAAAATGACTCAAGATATTGTCTTGTTCTTTTGTTTGGTTTTTTTCTTTCTTTTGAAGTGATGTTTGAACTGGTCCTGAGAATCACTACAGTTCACAAATCAGACTAAATTAGTTGGTGAGTTGAACTCATGTCTACAGCAGGTTTTTGAGTCTCAGCTCAGCGGAGCATCAGTTTGGGTCTGTTCCTCACAAACACATGCGGCTCTTAATGTCTCTGTCTGTGCGTGTCTCTCTCAGGGAGTGAAGCCGGCCAGCTATAATAAGGTGATGGACCCTGAGGTGAAGGAGATCATTGGCGAGTGTATCTGTCAGAATAAGGAGGAGCGGTGAGTTACTAAAACAACCCACCCTATCTATATAATATATAGAGTAATTTAACTCCTTCCTGAAGGTTAAGCACCTCCATTGCTTCTCTGTTTTCAGTTACTCCATCAAGGACCTGTTGAATCATGCGTTCTTCGCCGAGGACACAGGTGTGAGGGTGGAGCTGGCGGAGGAAGACAACGGGATGAAGACGTCCATCGCGCTGAAGCTGTGGGTGGAGGATCCTCGCAGGCTGAAGGGCAAATACAAGGACGGAGGAGCCATCGAGTTCAGCTTTGACCTGGAGAAGGAGGTTCCTGAAGCCGTGGCGCAGGAGATGGTGCGTGTTACAGTGATTTCCCCAGCGTTACCCGAGTCATGCGCATGAGATAATAGACAAATAACTGCATTTGTTGTGTGTCGCACTTATGTGGAAAACCCAGATCTGAATCCAGCTTCCTAATAGGGCTAGGCATTGACACACATTTCACGATTCAATTCTGATCTCAATTTGATGTGGATTTATTTGGATATACACCGATCAGGCATAACATTATGACCGGTGAAGTGAATAACACTGATGATCTCTTCATCACCTGTTAGTGGGTGGGATATATTAGGCAGCAAGTGAACATTTTGTCCTCAAAGTTGATGTGTTAGAAGCAGGAAAAATGGGCAAGCGTAAGGATCTGAGCGAGTTTGACAAGGGCCAAATTGTGATGGCTAGACGACTGGGTCAGAGCATCTCCAAAACTGCAGCTCTTGTGGGGTGTTCCCGGTCTGCAGTGGTCAGGATCTATCAAAAGTGGAAGGAACAGTGGAGAACCGGCGACAGGGTCATGGGCTCATTGATGCACGTGGGGAGCGAAGGCTGGCCCGTGTGGTCCGATCAAACAGACGAGCTACTGGAGCTCAAACCTTGGGTCCTGCCATCCATGTGGATGTTACTTTGACACGTACCACCTACCTAAGCATTGTTGCAGACCATGTACACCTTTCATGGAAACGGTATTCCCTGGTGGATGTGGCTCTTCCAGCAGGATAATGCTCCTGACACAAAGCACAAATGGTTCAGGAATGGTTTGAGGAGCACAACAACGAGTTTGAGGTGTTGACTTGGCCTCCAAATTCCCCAGATCTCAATCCAGTCGAGCATCTGTGGGATGTGCTGAATAAACAAGTCCGATCCATGGAGGCCCCACCTCGCAACTAACAGGACTTAAAGGATCTGCTGCTAACATCTTGGTGCCAGATACCACAGCACACCTTCAGGGGTCTAGTGGAGTCCATGCCTCCATGGGTCAGCAAAAGGGGGACCAACATAATATTATGTTATGCCTGATCGGTGTATATCAAAGCTTATTGTGATTATTGGACGGGAGGAGCTACACATAATTTCTAGTGAAGTTTTGTTCTTGCATCACCTGAAAACAGCAGTGACCTAAAGATCGATTCTCTGCATTTAAGAATCAATATCAGTTCATCAAAATGAGAATCGATATTTTCAGCCAAACATTTAGGTTCAGGCGTGTTTAATTTGGCTGTTCGTTTTAAAAATAACTTTTTAATCCAGGTATGGTATGTGAACGTCACAAAAACAACCTGCGAGTTTCATGGCTCAAGAAATCTGATGTCTTCCTGTTTCTATTGTATCTTAGCTATGAACACTGATCTAGAGATATTTCACATCTCTATTATGAAACACAACAGAATAAGTCGGAATAATGTTCTGGCCAGCTTTGGATGTTTATTCCCTACCAAACTTCCCTTTCTGTCCTCTCGTAACCTCTGCCTGCGATGCCATTTTCCTGCTCCGATTGGATCTGGTCCTGTGTTTAGATTCATAAGAACCTCCCTGGCTTTCTGTGGAACTCTGGATGAGCTGCTTCAGTTACGACCACACCTGTTTTCAGATCCTAACACTAGATACGCTTAAAGCCGCCTGTGCATGTTATATATTCAAGCATGGCCTTACGTACAGTGTGTGGGCCTCCTGGGCGCAGTTCAGATTGGAAAATCCTTTTGCCGTAAGCATGTTATGTAATCTGGTGATTTGTAATGTGTGTGAATGTTTGCTAAAGGGAAAATGCAGCTGATATTTACACTGATCGGCACAAACGTTTCACCATCAGACGGTTGATCAGTACACAGATATTGATCACGCCATTACAAAACCCTTCATGCGTTTATGCGGGCTTGGGTGAATCTCACAAAAAAAAACTAAACCACCATTTAGTACTTTTTTTTTTTTTTTTTAATGAATGTTAAGTACATTTTCCCTCACAATTTTCTGTAGTGAGAATTTCATTACTCCACAAAACATTAGACAGCCCAACAAAAGCAGCCATGATTTCCTTTCTTTTATTTTTAAATCGGGTAATTCTCATTGCTGACTTTTTTTCGTAAATATTATGTATTAAATATTATTTCAGCTTATTTTATATATTTAAATTATATAAAATAATGTAATTTTTTTTTTTTATTTAAATAAAAACTTAACTTTTAAAATAATATGTATATATAATAATCTGTGTATGTGTGTATATATATATATATATATGGGTAGTTGAAAGATAGGCAGTAAAAAATGCTTTTTTTGGTAAAACACCATTTTTGAAGAAAAAAATACTTATTTATTTAATGTGAATTCAGATGGGTTTTTTTTCATTTTTACTGAACTGTACCGTAAATGTGTCCCATGGTGTGACCATAGCAAAAATTAAGAAAAAAAACTCTTAATAATATACAAATAGCATGAGAGTGTTTTATCTTCATTGTTAGAGACTTAAGTATTTTTATTTAACTTTGAATGTCAAAGAAGAAAGAATTTTATTTTGATACAAACAATATAAAAAAAAATTTTTTAAATCAACAAAATGAACGGTGACTCCTTGACAGAGCAAATACCTTTGACACTTAAAAAAAGATTTGAGGATGTAAAAGAAGGCATAATTAAGGCATACTTTCGATTCTATTTACTTTGTGTCGTTCTCTTGGGATCTCCTCCCTTCTGCGTGGACCCCTGTTCTTTTTCTCTCTATCTCTCTCCCTCAATTCTTTCTGTCTCAAAAACAAGGAATATCACATTTTATACTTATTTTCATGACACTTATAATAGTAAAAATGTTCTGCAAAACATCTGAATTTTTGTAATTAATGTAATTATTGCATTTAAGAACACTGAAAATGTAAAAAAAAAAAAATAGTGAGTTGAACAAATCTTATTTAATTATTTAAAATGCTTTAAAGAGATCTTGTCCTCCGGTGTGACAGTACAGGTGTGTGAAAGTACAGGTGTGTGATGGTGTGTGACAGTACAGGTGTGTGACAGTACAGGTGTGTGACAGTACAGGTGTGTGACAGTACAGGTAGTACAGGTGTGTGACAGTACAGGTGTGTGACAGTACAGGTAGTACAGGTGTGTGACAGTACAGGCGTGTGACGGTGTGTGACAGTACAGGTGTGTGACAATGTGTGACAGTACAGGTGTGTGACAGTACAGGTAGTACAGGTGCGTGACAGTACAGGTGTGTGATGGTGTGTGTGTCAGTACAGGTGTGTGTCAGTACAGGTGTGTGACAGTACAGGTGTGTGACAGTACAGGTAGTACAGGTGTGTGACAGTACAGGTGTGTGTCAGTACAGGTGTGTGTCAGTACAGGTAGTACAGGTGTGTGTCAGTACAGGTGTGTGACAGTACAGGTGTGTGACAGTACAGGTGTGTGACAGTACAGGTAGTACAGGTGTGTGTCAGTACAGGTGTGTGACAGTACAGGTGTGTGACAGTACAGGTAGTACAGGTGTGTGACAGTACAGGTGTGTGACAGTACCGGTGTGTGACAGTACCGGTGTGTGACAGTACCGGTGTGTGACAGTACAAGTGTGTGACAGTACAGGTGTGTGACAGTACAGGTAGTACAGGTGTGTGACAGTACAGGTAGTACAGGTGTGTGACAGTACAGGTGTGTGACAGTACAGGTGTGTGACCGTACAGGTGTGTGACAGTACAGGTGTGTGACAGTGTGTGACAGTACAGGTGTGTGACAGTGTGTGACAGTACAGGTAGTACAGGTGTGTGACAGTACAGGTGTGTGATGGTGTGTGTCAGTACAGGTGTGTGATGGTGTGTGACAGTACAGGTGTGTGACAGAACCGGTGTGTGACAGTACAGGTAGTACAGGTGTGTGACAGTGTGTGACAGTACAGGTGTGTGACAGTACAGGTGTGTGACAGTACAGGTGTGTGACAGTACCGGTGTGTGTGACAGTACAGGTGTGTGACAGTGTGTGACTGTACAGGTGTGTGACAGTACAGGTGTGTGACAGTACAGGTAGTACAGGTGTGTGACAGTACAGGTGTGTGATGGTGTGTGTCAGTACAGGTGTGTGATGGTGTGTGACAGTACAGGTGTGTGACAGTACAAGTGTGTGACAGTACAGGTGTGTGACAGTACAGGTGTGTGACGGTGTGTGACAGTACCGGTGTGTGACAATACAGGTGTTTGACAGTACAGGTGTGTGACAGTACAGGTGTGTGACGGTGTGTGACAGTACAGGTGTGTGATGGTGTGTGTCAGTACAGGTGTGTGATGGTGTGTGACAGTACAGGTGTGTGGCAGAACTGGTGTGTGACAGTACAGGTGTGTGATAGTACAGGTGTGTGACAGTACAGGTGTGTGACAGTACAGGTGTGTGACAGTACAGGTGTGTGACAGTGTGTGACAGTACCGGTGTGTGACAGTACAGGTGTGTGAAAGTACCGGTGTGTGTCAGTACAGGTGTGTGACCGTACCGCTGTGTGACAGTACAGTACACCAGTGGACATTTATCTGTCACACCATAGGATGTTTCAGCCTTTTGAGTCAGTTAATATTCATAGCTAACCTGTCATTAACAGTTAGCAAGACACATCTGCATAATTTTCCATGATTATGTAGTTTAACATGCATTCTTAATTAAAAAAATATAATTTAGGTGTCACACCAAAGGACAACGAAACTAAACAGTTTTATAGTGGTTCCAAAAAAGTTAAATATTTGAATAATTCTGAGACAAAAACTAACCATGTGCACATGCCATGGGCTTCACAGGGGGCTTCAGTAACATGACCTTAAATGGGGTCCTTTAACTAATTAAAGTTGTCAGTGGAATTGCCCGATTTATTATCAGGATATGGTGTCACACCGGAGGACATGGGCTGCATTCTAGTTGGTTTTTATTATGCCCTTCTCTTGCTAACTTCCCTCCGTCTCGTTCACTCGGATGTGTGTCGTTGCTTACGCTGCATGAGTGCCCACTACTGGCGGAACCTTTGCAATGGACTGGAACGTCCTAAGCCCTTGATCACTTGGAATACACTATGGAGTTGATTTATTATTTACTTTTTCCCTTACAAAATTGTTTAATGCTGCATTCTATAGGTATATAGGTGTGTTTGGGTTGTTTTAAATATTTAAAAAAAACAATTAATACATCATAGAGTTGGTTGTGGTGGGGTAAATTAAACGGGATATGCGGTGACGTCACAATCGTGTTGCATTGTGGTATATGAAGCTGCCTGAAGTGTACATACGAAGTAGACTCGCCTCGGTCAAAATTGAGGGAGCGAGGGTCTGTCCATATAAATTTAAACTTGGGATTCCCCCGAGGGGAAGTGCTTAGGGAAGTTCGGAAGTGCGTGTCTAAAAGTGGCGTGGAACGCAGCCATGGCTTTTAGTGACAAAACTGATCAAGATCCTATGCTTTTAGAAATATATTGATAAAAAAATTATTGTCATTTACTAAAATAGACACTTGTAAAAATGATGTCTGAGGTATTTATTAACATTTGTATGCTTTTCTTTTTAATTTATAAAAGTTGTACTTTATTGAACCATGCTTGAGACAGTCACACCATAGGACAATTTTGATATTTGTCTCAAAAAAATTAAAAAATCTGAAGAAAGCAGTTTTTATATGAATAGGTCCATGTAAGACAAATAAATGTTTAACCATTTACTGCATTTTAAACGATGACAATAAATATATATATACAATGAACAAAATTATTAAAGCAACACTTTTGTTTTTGCCCCCATTTTTCATGAGCTGAACTCAAATATCTACGACTTCTATGTACACAAAAGGCTTATTTCTCTCAATTATTGTTCACAAATCTGTCTAAATCTGTGTTAGTGAGCACTTCTCCTTTGCCGAGATAATCCATCCACCTCACAGGTGTGGCATATCAAGATGCTGATTAGACAGCATGATTACTGCACAGGTGTGCCTTAGGCTGGCCACAGTAAAAGGCCACTCTCAAATGTACAGTTTCATCACACAGCACAAAGCCACAGATGGCCTTTTGTGTACATAGAAAAAGTCTGAGATCTTTAAGTTCAGCTCATGAAAAATGGGGGCAAAAACAAAAGTGTTGCATTTATAATTTTGTTCAGTGTATGTGTGTTTGTGTGTGTGTATTTCCGCTTATTTAAATTTGAGACCACACAACAAAAGCAGCCTTGATTTACTTTTTTACTTTTTAAAAAAAAATTCTGATAATTCTAATTAATTCGAAGTAATTCTGGTAATTAATAATTGTATTTATTATGTATTAATACAATAATATTTTTATGTAAATAAAAACCATGTCACTTTTAAAATAGTATATATTGTTATGTTTCAATTTATTTATTTAAATTGATCAATTACAGACATCACAACAAAAGCAGCCATTTTAAGTTTTAAAATATAATACATATTATTTATTTATTTAAATGTATTTATTAGAGACAGCACAACAAATGTTTCCTTTTATTTTTATCATTCTTTGACTCATTTTCCACTGTCTAGTTGAAGCTTTCCTTCACAGACTTGCTTGTCTCACAGACATTCCTCTGTTCCTAAAATAAAGCCCTCATTTCTTCCTCTGCTCTAAAAATGCGTGTTCACACCAGCCCCCTCTTGTGCTTCTGTCAGGTTGAGTCTGGTCTCTTCCATGAGAGCGATGCAAAGATTGTGGGCAAGTCTATCCGTGACAGGGTGGCTCTGATCAAATGGCGCAGAGAGCGGACTGTGCCGAGGGCCTCACAGGGTGGCGCAGCCCCGTCCATGCCAGCCGGGACGGTACCTGTCCTCTGCGAACCACCCTGTCTGGTGGAGCCTGAGGAGCCTGAAGTGGACCAGCATGCCCGCGTGTGCCAACTTAGTACCAGGACCACATCCACCACATGTAAGCGTGTGTGCCTAGCTCAACTTAATACTTTCATGTTAAAGTCAGCATGAAGCCTGTCACAGACTCACTTAGTGCAATAATGTCTAGTCTTTGTGAACTGAGGGACAAGTGGCATTGGTTGTCTCAGATGTTGGTTGTGTTTAGTCCATGTCCGTCTCTGTCTCCCTCTAGCTGACAGTGGCATCGGTTCAACCGTGTACTCTGACTCTCACAGCAGTGGTCTGCACAAAGTGACATACCAGTCATTACAGGACTCTGTCTCCACCACAACCCAGGAGGTTCGTATCGCTTATTCATCATAGTTACTGATTATATACTGCTGATATGTAAAGTTTGCATTCCTCTGCTAGCACATACCCATGCATGATTGTACTTGCATAGCTTTTATACAGATTAATTATAGTAAATGTAGACCATCATTTTATCATAACGACACACTGTTGTGCAGCTTTGTAACTAGACCGTGTTTTCATCTTGTCATCAACCAGTTCATGTTTACCTAGAAGTAGCATTCCTTGCGTAGCATGCATAACACGGCCTGTATGTGTTGTCATTGCCTGTTCGTTTATCTGTTTTGTTAGTGGTGTTTGCTAATGCAGGCATCACTTTTACTGTTGCTCACACTGATGTGTGCTCCACACATGAATGATTGGAGGGGGGTTGTATGTTAACGCATCACTCACATTTTCCTCAATTGTAAACATGGTTGTTGTGTCATTTATTTGTTGTATGTTATTAGCTCACTGCTAGAGATCCTTGTTTGTCATTTCATGATAATAGTTTGGAGAAGTGGCTTTTCTTCCAGGGTGCACGTCATGCAAGGTCCTCTGTAAATGACTTAATCAGAAGCCATGATCATCTCCGACCCACAAGTCCTTTCTTTCTTCAAGTACCAGAGTCAACAGAAAGTTCTTGCTCTGTGAATTTGCTGCTCGTTCCTTCGTCAGTTCCGGCTCGCCGCTATAGCGACACATCAGTGAGGATGTCCTCTGAGACAAAGGGGGAGGAGCCTGTCTCAGTGGTGAGACAGGGGCGTCGCCTTTCTTTTAACCCCACCCCTCATCAGCTGCCGTCCCTATGTCAGGCCTGCCTGTCGCTATTCCTACTTGGGACTTGTGCAGATGGAAGACATACACCCTATTTTTCACATATGCTTCCTGCTCCAGGAGGTTGCAGAAGCTCTTTCAATGAGACCTCTGACCTCTCCCAGCTCAACAAATCTCTGCAGAGCATCACAGGCCACAAACATCAGCCAGCAGGTGCCTTTCTAAGAGCCCCACTGACCAAGCCTGAAAGAGGGTCCTATCAGCCTGCACGCAGCCACAGCGATGAGGGGCCCACCATGGAGTCATCTGGTAATGAATTGGCATCACGTCGCAGAGCAAGTTTTTGTGTCGGTGAACACTCCCTGGCTCATGTGGTAGGTCACTCCGCTACTAAGGACACGGTGTAACCTTGCTGCTTGTAGAGGAAATGCTCTGGTTTTCTCTATCCTTTGCGGTGGTTCTGCTGTTGCTCCCAGGTGCCTCTAGGACTTAGTCTAATATGTTCAAATCTAAATGTGTTCTTCTCTTCTCCACTTCTGTAACCGTACTCACCAAGTCCTGCGGGTACTGCTGTTCTCTAATGGAGGAAGACCCAACAGTCCATTTCCCCCCAAACCTACCTAT
Source organism: Rhinogobio ventralis (assembly GCA_039654625.1). Classification (NCBI taxonomy): domain Eukaryota; kingdom Metazoa; phylum Chordata; class Actinopteri; order Cypriniformes; family Gobionidae; genus Rhinogobio; species Rhinogobio ventralis. Next base: position 1,253,973 of record CM077211.1, on the reverse strand, counting down.
TTACCATGCTTACAATGTGCCTTACGCCAAGCTGATAACCATCTATGCAAATTGCTTCATGTTTTTTTATTATCACTTTCTGCATGCATGCCTGCATATTACTCACTGTTGCAACTATAAGCATCTGTGGTTTTATTTGTATGGATTGGATGTATATGCGGTTTTCATTAGTTTGTTTGCTCTTCTGCAGTCTGCCGTTTTGAGAGTCCAAAGTCAGGCGGCACCTTCCGCAACTCAACACGTGCAGCTTACATCCTCCGAGACCACTGCACAGCCCACGGGACAGATTCCGTCCACTCCCCAGCCACTGGCACATCTGCAAGGCATACTGACTGCACCACAACACATGAATCCGCAGCAGCTTGCGTTGACAAGTCAGACTGCAGAGGTCCATGTGCATCAACCTGCAGGGTCGCATCAGCCTGCATCTGTGCCGCAGAGTGCCACAGCTCAGAGTTACCATCCTGCCACAGCAGAGCTAGCCAATGCACAAACATTTCCACCTGTGCAGCACACTGCAGTCGCAGCTATCCCATCTAAAACAGAAGCAACACTGCCTGGGGATCAGAGTTTTCAGAGTGGAGCCTCTAGCGTGCAGCATGTCTCAGCGCCTGCACAGCCTCAACAAACACCTGTGTTACACCATTTGCAGCAACCACCAGCGAATGCCACAACAGATGGGCAACTCCGCGACTTCTCGAACGTGCAGCTAACTGTTCCTGTGCATCTGAGCCAACAGGTACACTTGTTTCCACCTTATTTACCAAATGTGCACTTGCAATATGGCTGATGAGCCAAAATGTTAAATTGTGCCGATATCCTGCCGACTTGAGCAAAAATGTTAGATTGTGCCAATATCCTGCCGACTAAGCCAAACTATTAGATTGTGCCAATATCCTGCCAACTAAGCCAAACTATTAGATTGTGCCGATATCCTGCTGACTAAGCCAAAATGTTAGATCGAGACGATATCCTGCCGACTTAAGCTAAATGTTAGATCGTGCCAATATCCTGCCCATTTAAGCCAAAATATTAGATTGTGCCGATATCCTGCCGATTTAAGCCAAAATATTAGATCGAGCCGATATCCTGCTGATTTAAGCCAAAATATTAGATCGAGCCGATATCCTGCTGATTTAAGCCAATAGATTGTGCCGATATCCTGCCGACTCAGCTAAAATATTAGATTGTGCCGATATCCTGCTGATTAAAGCCAATAGATTGTGCCAATATCCTGCTGACTCAGCCAAAATATTACATCGAGCCAATATCCTGCTGATTTAAGCCAATATATTAGATTGAGCCGATATCCTGCTGATTTAAGCCAATAGATTGTGCCAATATCCTGCCGATTTAAGCCAAAATATTAGATCGAGCCGATATCCTGCTGATTTAAGCCAATAGATTGTGCCGATATCCTGCCGATTTAAGCCAAAATATTAGATTGTGCCGATATCCTGCCGACTAAGCCAAAATGTTAGATCGAGCCGATATCCTGCTGATTTAAGCCAAAATATTAGATCGAGCCGATATCCTGCTGATTTAAGCCAATAGATTGTGCCGATATCCTGCTGATTTAAGACAAAATATTAGATTGTGCCGATATCCTGCCGACTCAAGCTAAATATTAGATCGAGCCGATATCCTGCTGATTTAAGCCAATAGATTGTGCCGATATCCTGCCGATTTAAGCCAAAATATTAGATTGTGCCGATATCCTGCCGACTAAGCCAAAATGTTAGATCGAGCCGATATCCTGCTGATTTAAGCCAATAGATTGTGCCGATATCCTGCTGATTTAAGCCAAAATATTAGATTGTGCCGATATCCTGCTGATTTAAGTCAATAGATTGTGCCGATATCCTGCCGATTTAAGCCAAAATATTAGATCGAGCCAATATCCTGCTAATTTAAGCCAAAATATTAGATCGAGCCGATATCCTGCTGATTTAAGCCAATAGATTGTGCCGATATCCTGCTGATTTAAGCCAAAATATTAGATTGTGCCGATATCCTGCTGATTTAAGCCAAAATATTAGATCGAGCCGATATCCTGCTGATTTAAGCCAAAATATTAGATTGTGCCGATATCTTGCCGATTTAAGCCAAAATATTAGATCGAGCCGATATCCTGCTGATTTAAGCCAATATATTGTGCCGATATCTTGCCGATTTAAGCCAAAATATTAGATCGAGCCGATATCCTGCTGATTTAAGCCAATAGATTGTGCTGATATCCTGCTGATTTAAGCCAAAATATTAGATCGAGCCGATATCCTGCTGATTTAAGCCAAAATATTAGATCGAGCCGATATCCTGCTGATTTAAGCCAATAGATTGTGCCGATATCCTGCTGATTTAAGCCAAAATATTAGATCGAGCCGATATCCTGCTGATTTAAGCCAAAATATTAGATTGTGCCGATATCTTGCCGATTTAAGCCAAAATATTAGATCGAGCCGATATCCTGCTGATTTAAGCCAATAGATTGTGCCGATATTCTGCTGATTTAAGCCAATAGATTGTGCCGATATCCTGCTGATTTAAGCCAAAATATTAGATTGTGCCGATATCCTGCCGACTCAAGCTAAATATTAGATCGAGCCGATATCCTGCTGATTTAAGCCAATAGATTGTGCCGATATCCTGCTGATTTAAGCCAAAATATTAGATTGTGCCGATATCTTGCTGATTTAAGCCAAAATATTAGATCGAGCCGATATCCTGCTGATTTAAGCCAATAGATTGTGCCGATATCCTGCTGATTTAAGCCAAAATATTAGATTGTGCCGATATCCTGCCGACTCAAGCTAAATATTAGATTGAGCCGATATCCTGCTGATTTAAGCCAATAGATTGTGCCGATATCCTGCCGATTTAAGCCAAAATATTAGATTGTGCCGATATCCTGCCGACTAAGCCAAAATGTTAGATCGAGCCGATATCCTGCTGATTTAAGCCAAAATATTAGATCGAGCCGATATCCTGCTGATTTAAGCCAATAGATTGTGCCGATATCCTGCTGATTTAAGACAAAATATTAGATTGTGCCGATATCCTGCCGACTCAAGCTAAATATTAGATCGAGCCGATATCCTGCTGATTTAAGCCAATAGATTGTGCCGATATCCTGCCGATTTAAGCCAAAATATTAGATTGTGCCGATATCCTGCCGACTAAGCCAAAATGTTAGATCGAGCCGATATCCTGCTGATTTAAGCCAAAATATTAGATCGAGCCGATATCCTGCTGATTTAAGCCAATAGATTGTGCCGATATCCTGCTGATTTAAGACAAAATATTAGATTGTGCCGATATCCTGCCGACTCAAGCTAAATATTAGATCGAGCCGATATCCTGCTGATTTAAGCCAATAGATTGTGCCGATATCCTGCCGATTTAAGCCAGAATATTAGATCGAGCCAATATCCTGCTGATTTAAGCCAATAGATTGTGCCGATATCCTGCTGATTTAAGCCAAAATATTAGATTGTGCCGATATCCTGCCGACTCAAGCTAAATATTAGATCGAGCCGATATCCTGCTGATTTAAGCCAATAGATTGTGCCGATATCCTGCTGATTTAAGCCAAAATATTAGATTGTGCCGATATCCTGCTGATTTAAGCCAATAGATTGTGCCGATATCCTGCCGATTTAAGCCAAAATATTAGATTGAGCCGATATCCTGCTGATTTAAGCCAATAGATTGTGCCGATATCCTGCCGATTTAAGCCAAAATATTAGATTGTGCCGATATCCTGCCGACTAAGCCAAAATGTTAGATCGAGCCGATATCCTGCTGATTTAAGCCAAAATATTAGATCGAGCCGATATCCTGCTGATTTAAGCCAATAGATTGTGCCGATATCCTGCTGATTTAAGCCAAAATATTAGATTGTGCCGATATCCTGCCGACTAAGCCAAAATGTTAGATTGAGCCGATATCCTGCTGATTTAAGCCAAAATATTAGATTGTGCCGATATCCTGCTGATTTAAGCCAATAGATTGTGCCGATATCCTGCTGATTTAAGCCAATAGATTGTGCCGATATCCTGCTGATTTAAGCCAAAATATTAGATTGTGCCGATATCCTGCCGACTCAAGCTAAATATTAGATCGAGCCGATATCCTGCTGATTTAAGCCAATAAATTGTGCCGATATCCTGCTGATTTAAGCCAAAATATTAGATTGTGCCGATATCCTGCTGATTTAAGCCAATAGATTGTGCCGATATCCTGCTGATTTAAGCCAAAATATTAGATTGTGCCGATATCCTGCTGATTTAAGCCAATAGATTGTGCCGATATCCTGCCGATTTAAGCCAAAATATTAGATCGAGCCAATATCCTGCTAATTTAAGCCAAAATATTAGATCGAGCCAATATCCTGCTAATTTAAGCCAAAATATTAGATCGAGCCGATATCCTGCTGATTTAAGCCAATAGATTGTGCCGATATCCTGCTGATTTAAGCCAAAATATTAGATTGTGCCGATATCCTGCTGATTTAAGTCAATAGATTGTGCCGATATCCTGCCGATTTAAGCCAAAATATTAGATCGAGCCAATATCCTGCTAATTTAAGCCAAAATATTAGATCGAGCCGATATCCTGCTGATTTAAGCCAATAGATTGTGCCGATATCCTGCTGATTTAAGCCAAAATATTAGATTGTGCCGATATCCTGCTGATTTAAGCCAAAATATTAGATCGAGCCGATATCCTGCTGATTTAAGCCAAAATATTAGATTGTGCCGATATCTTGCCGATTTAAGCCAAAATATTAGATCGAGCCGATATCCTGCTGATTTAAGCCAATATATTGTGCCGATATCTTGCCGATTTAAGCCAAAATATTAGATCGAGCCGATATCCTGCTGATTTAAGCCAATAGATTGTGCTGATATCCTGCTGATTTAAGCCAAAATATTAGATCGAGCCGATATCCTGCTGATTTAAGCCAAAATATTAGATCGAGCCGATATCCTGCTGATTTAAGCCAATAGATTGTGCCGATATCCTGCTGATTTAAGCCAAAATATTAGATTGTGCCGATATCCTGCTGATTTAAGCCAAAATATTAGATCGAGCCGATATCCTGCTGATTTAAGCCAAAATATTAGATTGTGCCGATATCTTGCCGATTTAAGCCAAAATATTAGATCGAGCCGATATCCTGCTGATTTAAGCCAATAGATTGTGCCGATATTCTGCTGATTTAAGCCAATAGATTGTGCCGATATCCTGCTGATTTAAGCCAAAATATTAGATTGTGCCGATATCCTGCCGACTCAAGCTAAATATTAGATCGAGCCGATATCCTGCTGATTTAAGCCAATAGATTGTGCCGATATCCTGCTGATTTAAGCCAAAATATTAGATTGTGCCGATATCTTGCTGATTTAAGCCAAAATATTAGATCGAGCCGATATCCTGCTGATTTAAGCCAATAGATTGTGCCGATATCCTGCTGATTTAAGCCAAAATATTAGATTGTGCCGATATCCTGCCGACTCAAGCTAAATATTAGATTGAGCCGATATCCTGCTGATTTAAGCCAATAGATTGTGCCGATATCCTGCTGATTTAAGCCAAAATATTAGATTGTGCCGATATCCTGCTGATTTAAGCCAAAATATTAGATCGAGCCAATATCCTACTGATTTAAGCCAATAGATTGTGCCGATATCCTGCTGATTTAAGCCAATAGATTGTGCCGATATCCTGCTGATTTAAGCCAAAATATTAGATTGTGCCGATATCCTGCCGACTCAAGCTAAATATTAGATTGAGCCGATATCCTGCTGATTTAAGCCAATAGATTGTGCTGATATCCTGCTGATTTAAGCCAAAATATTAGATCGAGCCGATATCCTGCTGATTTAAGCCAATAGTTTGTGCCGATATCCTGCTGATTTAAGCCAAAATATTAGATTGTGCCGATATCCTGCTGATTTAAGGCAAAATATTAGATCAAGCCGATATCCTGGTGATTTAAGCCAATAGATTGTGCTGATATCCTGCTGATTTAAGCCAATAGATTGTGCTGATATCCTGCTGATTTAAGCCAAAATATTAGATCGAGCCGATATCCTGCTGATTTAAGCCAATAGATTGTGCTGATATCCTGCTGATTTAAGCCAAAATATTAGATCGAGCCGATATCCTGCTGATTTAAGCCAATAGATTGTGCCGATATCCTGCTGATTTAAGCCAAAATATTAGATCGAGCCGATATCCTGCCGATTTAAGCCAATAGATTGTGCCGATATCCTGCCGATTTAAGCCAAAATATTAGATTGAGCCGATATCCTGCTGATTTAAGCCAATAGATTGTGCCGATATCTTGCTGATTTAAGCCAAAATATTAGATCGAGCCGATATCCTGCCGATTTAAGCCAATAGATTGTGCCGATATCCTGCCGACTCAGCCAAAATATTAGATTGTGCCGATATCTTGCCGATTTAAGCCAAAATATTAGATCGAGCCGATATCCTGCTGATTTAAGCCAATAGATTGTGCTGATATCCTGCTGATTTAAGCCAAAATATTAGATCGAGCCGATATCCTGCTGATTTAAGCCAATAGATTGTGCTGATATCCTGCTGATTTAAGCCAAAATATTAGATCGAGCCGATATCCTGCTGATTTAAGCCAATAGATTGTGCCGATATCCTGCTGATTTAAGCCAAAATATTAGATCGAGCCGATATCCTGCCGATTTAAGCCAATAGATTGTGCCGATATCCTGCTGATTTAAGCCAAAATATTAGATTGAGCCGATATCCTGCTGATTTAAGCCAATAGATTGTGCCGATATCTTGCTGATTTAAGCCAAAATATTAGATCGAGCCGATATCCTGCCGATTTAAGCCAATAGATTGTGCCGATATCCTGCCGACTCAGCCAAAATATTAGATTGTGCCGATATCTTGCCGATTTAAGCCAAAATATTAGATTGTGCCGATATCCTGCCGACTCAGCCAAAATATTAGATTGTGCCGATATCTTGCCGATTTAAGCCAAAATATTAGATCGAGCCGATATCCTGCCGATTTAAGCCAATAGATTGTGCCGATATCCTGCCGATTTAAGCCAAAATATTAGATTGAGCCGATATCCTGCTGATTTAAGCCAATAGATTGTGCTGATATCCTGCTGATTTAAGCCAAAATATTAGATCGAGCCGATATCCTGCTGATTTAAGCTAATAGATTGTGCCGATATCCTGCTGATTTAAGCCAAAATATTAGATCGAGCCGATATCCTGCTGATTTAAACCAAAATATTAGATTGTGCCGATATCTTGCCGATTTAAGCCAAAATATTAGATCGAGCCGATATCCTGCCGATTTAAGCCAATAGATTGTGCCGATATCCTGCCGATTTAAGCCAAAATATTAGATTGAGCCGATATCCTGCCGATTTAAGCCAATAGATTGTGCCGATATCCTGCCGATTTAAGCCAAAATATTAGATTGTGCCGATATCCTGCCGACTCAGCCAAAATGTTAGATTGTGCCGATATCCTGCCGACTCAAGCTAAATGTTAGATTGAGCCGATATCCTGCTGATTTAAGCCAAAATATTAGATCGAGCCGATATCCTGCTGATTTAAGCCAAAATATTAGATTGTGCTGATATCCTGCTGATTTAAGCCAAAATATTAGATCGAGCCGATATCCTGCTGATTTAAGCCAATAGATTGTGCTGATATCCTGCTGATTTAAGCCAAAATATTAGATCGAGCCGATATCCTGCTGATTTAAGCCAATAGATTGTGCCGATATCTTGCCGATTTAAGCCAAAATATTAAATCGAGCCGATATCCTGCTGATTTAAGCCAATAGATTGTGCCGATATCCTGCCGATTTAAGCCAAAATATTAGATTGTGCCGATATCCTGCCGACTCAGCCAAAATGTTAGATTGTGCCGATATCCTGCCGACTAAGCCGAAATATTAGGTCGAGCCGATATCCTGCTGATTTAAGCCAATAGATTGTGCCGATATCTTGCCGATTTAAGCCAAAATATTAGATCGAGCCGATATCCTGCCGATTTAAGCCAATAGATTGTGCCGATATCCTGCCGATTTAAGCCAAAATATTAGATTGTGCCGATATCCTGCCGACTCAGCCAAAATGTTAGATTGTGCCGATATCCTGCCGACTCAAGCTAAATGTTAGATTGAGCCGATATCCTGCTGATTTAAGCCAAAATATTAGATCGAGCCGATATCCTGCTGATTTAAGCCAATAGATTGTGCCGATATCTTGCCGATTTAAGCCAAAATATTAGATCGAGCCGATATCCTGCTGATTTAAGCCAAAATATTAGATTGTGCCGATATCCTGCCGATTTAAGCCAATAGATTGTGCCAATATCCTGCCGACTCAAGCTAAAATGTTAAATCATGCTGATTTCCTGCCGACTTAAACCAAAATGTTAGATCGGATGGATCTTAACGTAAAAAAAAAAAACTATATGTATAATATAATCAGCGATATATTAGATCCAACCCCGGACCCCAAATCATCAGCCTGAGAGCTTTACTGAGAAAGCCAGGGAAGAGCTAAAGCAGGAGACAAAATGATGATAATGAATAGAGCAGAGTTTATTGAATAATCTTAGTTGTGTTTGTTTCAATGTTCAGATTTATCTGAATGTCTCGATGCTCGATGCTTCGTCTGACCGGTACAAATCCAACAAGTGTTGTTACACCTAAGCAAAATCAAAGGAAAACTACTGCTTCACAACATCATCCTGTGATGTTAAAAACCTGGAAATGGAGACATTCCCTTATGTCTAACTCATGAAGTCAAACATCCCTTAAAACCACACAATCAGAGGATTAAACTAACTCAACACAGATGTATGATTGCTCTCTTAAAGTAACACACACACACATAGGTTGCTATTGAGCATCCTTGGATCCTTCAGTGATCAATGCATTACAAAATCAGTCCCACTGTTGGAGAAAAACACATTTTACAATTCAGTAATAACTGGGACCAGATCATTTATACCCAAGGGCCACTCCAGACAGCTGGCGAAACATCCCATTATACACCTCATGCCAGAGTCCACTGTCTCTCATATTTTGTTGGACACTGGTGGTTTTCAATTTTTGTGATCAGTCTTAAAGAAAAAAAATATGACTAGCTTGTAAGACATGTCTTAACAGTTTATTCAGCTGCATACATCCTTTTCCTGGAGATCTACCTTCAGCAGAGACGACCTACTTTCCTACAGAGTTCAGCTCAAACTCTAATCAATCACACACAGACCAGCTAATCAAGTTCTTAAGGATTGCTTGGCAGATGTGATGAAGCAGGTTGGAAATAAACCTTTCAGGACAGGAGCAGGGTTAAGGATCTCTGTCCTACAGAGTTCAGTCCCAACCCTGCAACAAATCACGCCTGTCAGTAATTAAGTGTTACTGAAGATCTCAATTAGCAGGCATAGTTATTTAAGGTTGTAGCTTAACTTTGCAGGAAGGTAGATTTCCAAGAGTAGGATTAGACACCTCTACTGTAGAATAGGCTGACAATGAACTGACAAGAATACGGCCTACATCTGCAAACCTTCTCTTGTTTTTCTCTTCACACACTTGTATTTCTCTCTCTTTCTATCACGTTAGCTCACCATTCAGACACAACTAATGGACAGCTGGCAGCAAGGAGGACAGTCCACGTCCAGTCTCCGGACACAACCCGCTCCCCCTCCACAGGCGGCAGCTTACCTCACACAGGTACACCCTACTGCCACCTCTTCTGCTTCTTGGGCGACATCTACACAAATCCGGATACATTTGAAACACCTTTTCTCTCCGTTTTGGCCTTTCTTCCACACTGAGACTGAGCTTTTTTAAGACTTTTTTCCAATGTGGAGACATTTGAAAATTCTGTTTTGTAGTGTAGAATGTGAAAACAAAGGTATTCAAAAACAATGAGGCATGTTCAAGCGTGTCTCAAGAAGTACCAATAGATATAACGATATCTGCCTGATATTAGGGGGCTCGCCCGGGATAAAAGATTTAAAGAGCATTAAAGGCCACTCTTCATAATGCATTCTTGCAAAGATGTCAGAAAATTTACTGCAATTGCTGTGCTGCGGCAAAACATGAGGACGATTGCATTTTAGACTACTTGGAAGGGCGATTGAGTGCGACCTGGATGCACCAGTAAGTGATGAGATATTTCACTAATAAAATGATTGTACCAGAAGAACAGCATGAGAACTTTTATAATATCTGGTTTCTCTGTATCTCAAGGAACTTTTATGTTTTACACATGCGCAGTAAGATGATTTTAGCATTTTCTGACGTTTCAGTATGGACAAGCAACTTTTAGGAAAAGCTTGAAAACGCTAGTGAGAGCGTTTTGAAATGAAAATGCCTCTTTCAAATGTATCTGGGTTAATGTAGAAGTTGCCTCGGATCCTCTACAATCTGCTGTAGGACATTTGACATTCTGGTCTTGTTGGTGGTTATTTCTTCCCATGCTACAATGCACTTTTGTCTCCTCCTCCAGTTCCCTTCCCTTAACACAGCTCAGTCAGCTGGGATTCCTCTTCCTGGATGTGACTCGTACCCCGCCTGCTTTCCCTCTGTGCAGTCGTCCCTCACTCTGCCCGTCCCAACATACCCCGACATCTCGCCAATGTCATGTTCACAAATAGAGAGTTCTGTGCTAACCCAGTACCCGCACCTGTCCTCCACCTCCCCTATACCCTCACAATGTCCTGTCCCTCCAGTGTTCTCGCCTCCATTGCCCACAAGTCACCAGTACCAGCAGGCCTATTCTGTTGCTCAACAACCCACTGTAAACTCAATGGCCACTCTATCCCAACATTCCCAGAGTCAGGCCACACCCTCTCCAAACCCCACCTCTATATGTGTCGGAGCCCTGCCCACTAAACAAGCTCCGCCTATCCAGGTAGAGTATATACATTTGTTTGGATGGGTCTTAAAGGGATAGTTCACCCCAAAATGATAATTCTTTCATTATGTGAAGCCGATAAGACAGTCTGCATGAAAGTGAAGTTGCTCTCCTCTTTTCTTCCCTATTGTGCCGTATATCCGAGTGAAACGGCTTCTCAAACAAGAACAAATGTAGGGCGGGGCTTGATTGTGTCTGTGGGGAATTGATTGGATGGTTGTGGTTTGCTATTGGTGGATCTCATGTGAGTGACAGGTTGTCCGGCCCTCATCAGAAGAAATATTTATGCCCATACTAATTCAATATTATTATTCAAATATAGTATTTACCCAAAAGTCATATTTTTCCAGAAATTCCATCGAGCTTCGCACAAGTGAATTTTACTTATGTATTGATTAGTTTTTTTAAAAATCCGTTTTTTCAGAGATCCTTGACCAGCCAATGCCAAACCGTTCATGTGGACCAGAACTCTTGCAGCAACCATAATGCACCTCAGCCTCCCACAATACCGCAGCTCTCGCCCTTTAGACCCGCCCTCGACACATTCAGCTCTGCTGTGCCCGTGGACCAAAACCTGATTCCTCAGCTCGCGAGCCAAGCGTTTTTACCCACCATTCCCAATGCAGGAGCCGCTGCCGGCCTGAGTCAGAAAAACCTGGCGGGCGGCAACAGCACACGTGGAGAAGCTCCTGCAGGCCCCGCGGAAGTATCTACTGAGGTGACGTGTAACACAGTCTGCACAGCAGTACAGTGACTATGAATAGGAGTATTAGCATTGTTTTTAATGCTTGTTAGAGTTTTGCATTATTAAGATTGCCACTGAATTCATTGCCTTCTGTGCACATTAGGATCATGTAGCCGATAAACAGGCAGCACCGGCTGGGTCCACTTATGACAGGTGCGGTTCTTAGATAATTGGCATATTATCTGTTTCTTCTTGCATGTTTTTGGAGTTTCAAACCTCATGCATACAGAATTTCAATGATTGGATCTCTGCTTTTTTTCAGTATAAACTCAGATGCCACATCCGGTAAAGAGATGAGTGATGGGAACGAGGGCTGCAACAGAGCTCGCAGTGAATCACAAGTCAGAAAAAACCTTCGCAAATCATCGCGCACTCGCTCCCGACAAGACAAGATGAACAGACCCAAACTCACCATGATCAAAGTGAGTCCAGAGCACACAGTCAAACTAATGAAGCCGGCCCAGACAGTTTATAAAAAATAAAGTGATTTGTGAAGTTTGTAACTGTTTAGCCCCATTTGGACGGTAATTATTTCTCATGGTGACGTCTGTAAAAATAAATCTGCATGTTATTTTTGTAAACAGTTTCCAGCATTTCAGTAATAAAAGTGTCCATATTTACGTTACGTTATAACAGTTACGGCACTCAGCAGTGGTCAAAAAGGATTTATAAAATCAGAGATGTGGATTCAGGCAACAATTAAATCACCACACAACCTTGGTGTTCGTAAAAAAAAAAGTAGGTAATTTGACAGGGATCTTTTATGCTGGTCGTGGGAGAAAAACACTGACATTCTGGATTCAGGTGGCAATAAAGTGACTGACTAACTAATGTTGAAAATACCTCACGTCCCTATGAGAGACAATTGCCATCCGTATAGGTCGAAGCTCAGACCTCAGTACCAGTTTGGACATTAGAAAACAACATGTTTACCTATATAATTTGAAAATGCAGGCATTAAGAGGCATTTCAGAGGCATTAAGAATGTAAATAGTCTTTTTTGTTGATCTTTTTGTTCCCTGTAACTCTGTAACAGGTATGTGACACAGGAGACAAAATGGTGGAGTGCCAACTGGAGACTCATAACCATAAGATGGTGACGTTTAAATTTGACCTTGATGGAGATGCTCCAGAGGAGATTGCCACGTATATGGTGAGATCTTCAGCTCTGCTGTCTCTTTCTCTCCCTTATGCCTCTCCTGGTAAACTGGTGTGTTTTAAACTCCTGTGCTAATGTTTGTCGAAGTCTTTTTTCTCTAAGTAAATGTGTGGTGGGCTTTGGGAATATGGTACTGCAACTATAATAATGACCATGTTTCTTCACATGATGTACTTTTACATTTTCATTATTTCTTATTTTGATTGTATTATTCATTTATAAATTAGTTTAGAAATTAGATTATCTTCACAATATAACACTTCAGTTAAACCAAAAGCATCCTAGGCTGTGTGTCCATCAAAGCGTTTTAGCCAGCTGAAAACGCCAGTGACCCATTTTTTGGGTTGAGAACCATTGCATTAGTGCTTTACTGCCATGCAAAATATTGTTCACGTTCAGACAGGGTACAACTCATTGAATCTTGATTGCTAGATGGGCATATCTGTTGTTAATGAGAGAAACACAGATGGTTGCGCTCAAAGTGCTGGTTCTTCTTTATGTTCCTCCAGGTAGAGAATGAGTTCATTCTGTTGCTGGAGCGGGAGATGTTCATCGAGCAGCTAAAGGACATCATGGATAAAGCTGAGGACATTCTGAGTGAGGACGCTGAGGGTGAGAAGGCCAACGTCCAGACCTCACTACTCCGTCAGACGCCCATCACCACAGACGACAGCTCACAGGTTTAATAATACAAATATGATTTGGATGAAAATGTGCAGCTTATCTCTTTGTCCTAGCTGAGAGCTTTCAAAGGGTATTAGCACACATAACAGGGCTAAAGCTGCATCGACTGATGCTATGGGGACACGCCCCCATTGAACCTGGTGTTTGAGGCACGTGTAACATCACGGGAACATCACGTGTAACATCTTCAGGAAGCTGCTTGTTTGTTTGCTGTGTGAAGATATCAGTGTGTACAAAGAAAGGAAAGAAGTTAAGCAGAATAATGGCGAGTAGACTAAAATGTGTGTCCCTCCACTCCCTCGTTTTATAATGCCTGCCGATGGTCTCAAGCTGTGTCTGGGAGTGGAGCATGCACGTTCAGCCCTCGAGGGGGCTGCATGCATTCATTGCATGGATTTCTCACTAAAAATGCTCTGCTCCCGGCTGGCTTTCTTCACCAGTGAAGCGATTCAAGCCACTGAGTACCGCAGCTATAGCCCCGTGTTTGCTGAGGCTGCGATCGTGGGGATCTCAGACGGAGCTGATGGAGTGTGGTGGAGTTCCCCACACCTCTCCCACTAGCTCCATTGTCCTTATGCCAGAAGCGGAAGCCTGCTCAGCGGCTTCTTCTGTGGGAAAACAAGGACTTATTGCTCGCCCATGATTCTGACTATGGATGTGGTGTCAGTAGAGACAGATATTTCCAAAAGATGCAGCAAAAGCGCCACTCATCATAAGATGAATATGATGAGTGGCGCTTATGACTCGTGTAATAGCCTGACTATGCCTGGACTGGTCCAGCTTGAAATGAAGGTGAGCAGGATTGGACATCCCTGGCTTAGACAAACTGTGAGTTCATATGTGTACAGCCTTCCATTTCTCCCAGACCTGCACACTACAGTGTCAGGTTCATGGAGACAACCATACCCTGCTCATGTGGCACATTCGGCTACGAGTTATTCAAATGTAGAAGGGCTGGGCGAGCAGACTTACGGGATGATTCCTCGGGTGGAATAGAATTTATCGAATTACCTTTTCCTGGGGACATCCTCCTTGATCCCGTTTTGCCCTCTAATCCATGTCAGGCAACATCGAGGATGATGGGCAGAGCGTATGCAGTGGCTGGGCAAACTGGCAGCGCTTTGCACACAATGGCAGTTCTGCAAGCTTACCAGGCAGACTTGCTCAAAGATCTGGATCATGGGGAGGGTTTATCCCCAGAGGTGGTCTCTGAACTGCATATAGCCACAGATCTAGCACTTCGTGCCACCAAGCAGGCGGACCACTCCCTTGGTTTAATTATTCAGGCATCAAGGAGTGTGACAAAGCTGTCCTCCTAGATGCCCCTGACTTTTTGGCATTGCTGTTGAGACAGTGGTGGACAGGTTTAGAAAAAGTTTTCCCTTTGAGAAGTTTATCCCTCGCCAGGTTCAGGTTCCTCCTAAATCGTCTGCGCCCTCACCAGGAACAAGTCTCTGGAGAGAAGAGCAGAAGGCAAGTGTGGCTGCCCGAGCTTCCCCTCCGAGGAGTGGGGAGCGGAGGCGCCATAATATCGGAAAACCGCACACAGGTCTAAGGGCTGTGAGTGCGGTGAATAAGAGGTGATTGAGCCAGCCGCTGCCCAAGCTCTTGCCATGCTTCCGGCATACCTGCATGTCTTCCTTCAGACAAAACTAATCTGATGACGTGTTCTCAGGCGCCCTTCTTATACGCTGGAGCGCACCTTGCGATGTCATCGTTTTTTGTGCCCTCTAGTGGTTTAGAGTAAAATCTGCCCTTTGCCTCGGCGCGCCTTTAGCCCTGTTGTATTTTCCTGTGTAATGGTGAAGTGTGTCATTTCTGTGCATCACCAAACACGACTGAATTTGTTGTCTTCCTTGTTCAGGGGTCAAAACCTGAGCACACTCAGTCTGACCAGCTAGTTTATAAACAGAATGGTAAGACTAAGACTCATCATGTTTTACAGCTCTCACTGGCATGACTGTAGAATGAGCATTTAACCCACAGTCTTTCTTAATTTACAGTGCTTCACACCGGAAAGCGCTGGTTCATCATCTGTCCTGTGGCTGAAACGGCCGCACCTGACAGAGAAGAGACGAGTAATACAGCATACATCAACTAATACTAAATGCACTGTTATAGTACCCTGCAAAAAATTGTTCTTTCTCAGTATTTTTGTCTTGTTTTCCAGTACAAATATCTAAACATTCTTAAATCAAGATACATTTACTTTTATCTAGATGCATTCAAACAAGAAACAATACCTGTCAGTGCGGTCAGAAAAATAAACTTAATCCTTGTTCTTTTAAATTGCATGTACATTTCTCATTATGCTATATTATCACCAAATATTGGATTCTATCTTTTTGTCAACTTGTTTTCTTTCAATAGAGTGCATTAGTGCCCACCTACTTTTTCAGCAGGGTTGGTTCAACATTGCGAACAGCATAATCAAAATAAAGACAATGGAGATACACTATATTGCCAAGTTTTGGGACGCCTGCCTTTACATGCACATGACCTTTAATGACATCCCATTCTTAATCTGTAGGGTTTAATATGGAGTTGGCCCACCCTTTGCAGCTATAACAGCTTCAACTCTTCTGGGAAGGCCCAGCCCAATGCCTGAAAAACAACCCCACACCATAATCCCCCCTCCACCAAACCGCCAAACCCAGACTCATCCATGGGATTGCCAGACAGAGAAGCGTGATTGGTCTCTCCAGAGAACACTTCTCACTGCTCTAGAGTCCAGTGGCGGCGTGCTTTACCCCACTGCATCCCACGCTTTGCATTGCTCTTGGTGATGTAAGGCTTGGATGAGCTGCTCAGCCATGGAAACCCATTCCATGAAGCTCTCTACACACTGTTCTTCAGCTCATCTGAAGGCCACAGAAGTTTGGAGATCTGGAGCTATTGACTCTGCAGAAAGTTGGTGTCTTCTGCACACTGTGACCCTCAGCATGCGCTGACCCCGCTCTGTGATTTTACGTGGCCTATCACTTCGTGGCTGAGTTGCTGTTGTTCCCAATTGCAACTAACCCACCCTAACCCTAACCCATTCCACTTTGTTATAATCCCACTAACAGTTGAGCGTGGAATATTTAGTAGTGAGGAAATGTCAGGAATGGACTTATTGCACAGGTGGCAACCTATCACGGTACCACGCTTGAGTTCACTGAGCTCCTGAGAGCGACCCATTCTTTCACAAATGTTTGTAGAAGCGTCTGCATGCCTAGTGCTTGATTTATACACCTGTGGCCATGAAGGGATTGAACACCTGAACTCAGGGATTTGGAGGGGCGTCCCAATACTTTTGGCAATATAGTGTATATAAAATGACTCATAAAAAAATATATATTTTATGTATAAAAACAATATATTTTACGTTTATTAAATATACACAAATATTTAAGTATTTTAAGAGTGCAGGCAGATTGTTTTGATTACGTTGATTGACAGTACTTCATGGGCTAATGAGATCTTTTGGCACGGTTTGCTTGTGGCGACTCTCTGATTGGTGGTATTTTCTGTACAGCATCATGGGTAATGTAGTTTTTCACTATGATTTCCACTTTTCTACATGACTATTTTAAAAATATGCTGGAATAATGCGGGTTGACGGCTTCAACCGAAGCAAATGCTAACGATTAATAACCTCGTAGCTCACAGTAGGGTAAAACACAGTTTCTCTATGGATGAAGTTTTTACTTCTGAAACCCGGTTGTTGCGCTCTATTAACACAGGTTTTGTAGTTCTTTTTGGAATTTTTGAGTGGGGGGAAAACAAAGTCCAATCAACCCTGAGGCCTACGATCAGTCAGTTCCCAAAAAAGATACAAAACCTGTGCTATTTGAAAGAAAACCAGTTCATTAAAAGATTGAATCCACTATTTGGTGATAATATAGCATAACAAGATATTTACACTACCAGTCAGAAGTTTGGAAACTGTACTATTTTGATTGATTTTGAAAGAAGTCTCTTCTGGTCACCAAGGCTGCATTTATTTGATTCAAAATACAGCAAAAACAGTAATATTGTGAAATATTTTTACAATTTAAAATAACTTTTCTATTTGAATATATTTTAAAATGCAATTTATTCCTGTGATCAAAGCTGAATTTATCATCATTACTCCAGTCTTAGAGTCACATGATCCTTCACAAATCATTCAATATGAGGATTTGATGCTCAACAAACATTTATGATTATTATCAGTGTTTAAAACAGTTGTGTACCAGTTGTTTTTTCACGATTATTTAATGAATAGAAAGTTCAAAAGAACAGCATTTATCTGAAATATAAAGGATTTGCAACATTATAAATGTCTCTACTGTCACTTGATCAATTTAATGCATCCTTGCTGAATAAATGTATTTCTCTCAGTTTTTTTCCCCCCAAAAAAAAAAAAATTCTTACCAACCCAAAACTTTTGAACGGTAGTATAATGTTACAAAAGCTTTCTATTTCAGATAAATACTGTTCTTTTGAACTTTTTTTATTCATCAAAGGATGAAGGATCATGTGACACTGAAGACTGGAGTAATGATGATAAATTCAGCTTTGATCACAGGAATAAATTGCATTTTAAAATCTATTCTTTCAAAAACAATCAAAATAGTACAGTTTACAAACTTTTGACTGGTAGTGTACATGCAATTTAAAAGTTTTGTCATTTTTAACTGGAAATTCATTTTTTGCAGTCTATGTGCTTGCTTACCACTCACTTATTTTTCTCCAGACCCAGAGAGTTTCTCTGCATCTCAAGCGCAGGATGTCAACAGTGCCAAAGCTCTGCAGAAACAGCCATCAATGCCACAAATGTCTCTCTCTGACGGCCCTCAGACCGCCTGTCCGCCTAGTGTTTCTATGATTTCTGATATCCCATGCTGCCCAATTGCACCTCCTGTTTCTCTTGATGTCACCGCTCAGAAAGCAGACGAAACCCCTCAGCAGCTCATGGGTCTTGATGACAGCCCGAACGCAGAGCTGCCCGTCAGCCAGACTGCAGCCGTGGTGCTGCAGCAACCCTTTGCCACGCCCACTCCACAAGCAGCTGCCGGCAGCAGCCAATCACAGCCTCAGAGCCCCACCCATCAGCCCCAACATGCCACAGCGGCGCAGGTGCAGCCGGCCGAGTCTGACGGCGAGGGGCCGCCCCGGCTGGAGTTTGCAGACAGAACCATAAAGACGCTGGACGAGAAACTCCGAAACCTTTTGTACCAGGAGTACCACCCCTCACAAGCCACAAGCTCCGCCTCCGAGCCGCCCGGGTCACCGCCGCTGTCAGACAGCCAAGGCAGTGATGGGGCCGTGAGGAAAGCAGAGAAGCTGGTAAAGTCAATCAGCTGTCAGGTAGTTTTGTTAAGATTAATAGCTGATAATAAAATGCTGATATCGTTACTACTTTATGACAACATATCATCCAGCAACAGCTCTGTTTACAGGGTTCCCATTTCCTCACTATATCATACTATATAAGCTGTTAAAAAAAAGAAAATATGTCAGTGTCATGAATATGAACCTAAGAATAGTTATATTCTAACACATTTATTTATTTATTTATTTATTAATTTTGCTTGATGGCACAATGCAGCTTAATAGCACCTAAAAAGACATCGGATGCATTGTGTTTCAGATCAGCGTTTGGGAAAGGCAATCATTTCCTAACTAAATAAAATCATCATGAATCACTTGTTTTTATTTTTCTCATTTTTTACTTGCTTTTGGATAAAATCAAATACTAAATTAATACATTTAAATATTATGACCTTTTCTTAACAGTGTGCCTGTTAATGAAGTCTTATTTTAAACGGTCTCATGTTTAAATGTTTTTTTTTCTTTTCTCCAGTATGTTGTATTTTTATTATTCTGTATTTCTCAGATTTAATTCCAGTTATTCTCCGTCTCTTTTAGCCTCAGATTCCAGAGAGGTCTGACAGTCTCGGGACCTTGAGTGACTCTGCTGTTGCCCGTAAGTGTGTCAAGTCAAGTCACCTTTATTTACATAGCGCTTTTTACAATACAGATTGTTTCAAAGCAGCTTTTCAGTGATAACAGGAAAATAATGACAACAAAGTTAGTTTCGGCCGTACAGCGGATCTAGAAGAAAGTCGTGTCATAGTCCAGCTTAAGTTAGTTCAGTGATGGTGGCAGATCAATAATGTTAGTCTCTCTGTTTATCCCAAGGTTTACTGCAGTCAGCCGGGTCCGGGCCGTATCCAGATAAGATGGTTTTATTTTATTTGAACCATCTGATCTGGATACGGCACGGATCCGGCTGACTGCAGTAAACCTCGGGATAAACAGAGAGACTAACATTAGCGTAGATGCCATTCTTCTTATGATGTAACAAGTACATCAGGTGTTATGGGAAGTGTTCCCGGTTCTGGCTGATCTAGTTAATGCAGCCTAACAATCATTTAAATTATTTGAATAATAGAAATGTATTTCTTTTATTTGAATAATAGAAATTGATTTAATTGTTCTATGTGTATGCCATAGTAAAGAGATGTGTTTTTAGTCTAGATTTAAATTGACAGAGTGTGTCTGCTTCCCGAACAATGCTAGGAAGGCTGTTCCCAGAGTTTAGGTGCAAAATAGGAAAAGGATCGACCGTCTGCAGTTGATTTTGATATGGACCAGCTGGAATTTGTTTATTAAGCGTGCAGGGCAACCACCCAGTAGAGCATTACAATGATCTAGTCTTGTGGTCATGAACGCGTGAACTAACTGTTCAGCATTTTGCATTGAAAGCATGTGCCTAACCCTAAGATGGAAGAATGCGGTTTTACAGATGCTAGAAACGTGGCTTTCAAAAGATTGGTATCAAAGAGCACACCCAATTTTTTTGTCCAATAATTAGAAACTCTGTTTTTCCAGAATTAAGTAGTAGGAATTTACTGGTCATCCAATTTTTTATATCAGCTATGCATTCCGTTCATTTTGTGAATTGGTGTGTGTGTGTGTGAGAGAGAGAGAGAGTGAGTGAGTATGTGAGTGAGTATGTGAGTGTGTGAGTGAGCGAGTGTTAGTGATGAGCGGATCACAGTTATATCCGCAGGTCGGGTGGACCAAACCAAACAAAGCTTGTGTATATTTTTAGGTAAAACTGGTTATTAAAAAGTTATTATTGGTTATTAAGTTATTAAAAGCAATATTTCATGTAGTTTTTTACATACTGTCCACTAGGAGGTGCTCTAGGCATATGTTATCCTTGATTTGTTTTCCCTGAAGAGATATATGCTGTTTTTGATAGACCTGTAGAACGGCTGCTGAGGGGTGAAACATAAATGTACTGAAAATGTTTGTACTATACAAACGCCCCCTAAGAAATGCATCTCAATAGAGATGGTTACATGCACTACTTTTCCAGTCCGATTTCAGATTCTTAAAGGGTTAGGCATTTGTATAGTACAAGGCACTGCATATGTTAGATGGGTGTCTTATTTAACACAGCTGTACTCCATGACCTGAGCTGGGTGTGTCCAATAAGGGAGACATCCAAAATGTGCAGTGCTGGGGAGGCTCCAGGAAAACCCTGGTTTACATAAAGAGTTTTAAAAGTCAAAGCCTCTCTCTCTTTCTCTCCATCAGCCTTCAGAAGACTCCTGAGCAGAACGGACTCCGGGGCCGCGGCCGGTACTGGCACACACACATCCAAGAGCCACTTCCAGGTTAACTATTATTTTTTGTATATATGATGCTCCTCAGAAATGATCTGTCTCGGTTTGCTGATGTTGTGAGTTTGTGTGCTGTAGATTGTGCCGACTGATTCAGACGCATCTTCTCATGATGGTGGAGGAGATCATGTGATGGATCTGGAGTCTGGCTCTGAGAACAGACACGGATCCACATCAAAGTCAGCGAGCAACCGTTACTCAGCACCTCCGGACTTATATCAGGTCAGTCTGCAGCGTTTGGAGTAACTCACTACTCATACTGTTTCTGCAAGATGTGTATTGTGCACAGTAGGGCTGTTAAGGGTTAAGGTTAGGTTTAGGGTTAGTACCTTGTTATTGTACATTAAGTACATAATGTGTACATAAGGAAAAGGACCATAAAATAAAGTGCTACCATTTATTTTGGTTTACCCACAAATAATTTGGGTTATTTGCATAAACTTTGTTTTTTGTTTTGAGAGTCTGACATAGCTTGTCAATATCATACATTTACATTTCTTTTTTTTCTTTTCAGGACACACTTACTTCCTTTACGGAGGCCAGACCCTCAATGCCTTGTGCTCTGAGCTCTTTGTCAGCTGACGGGACGGCGCAGTGCCTGTCCTCTGACACCGGAGAGGAGGATCCGAGCGAAGCTCCGTCCGCCAGGCCCTTGTCTCCTGCTCCGGCCTCGTCAGACTTCATGAAGCGGGCAGTGGCTTTCCTCCGGCGCTCGGGTCACAGCAGCAGTGTGCAAAGCTCCGATTCGCCCACGTGTCCTGTGGCGAACGGACACGCCCCGTCGGTCACCAGCCACGCCCACTCTGCTTATGTCAGCAGCGATAATGACTCTGAGTTTGAGGACGCTGACATGAAACGAGAGCTACAGAAGCTGAGAGAGAAGTGAGTAAAGCTTTTCTTTTCTGGCCAACAACATTATAAATCATCATGTAACATATAGAATCCCTTTTCGCCATATGTTTATTTCCAAACTGATTAAATTATTTAAATCTAGTACCCTCCTACTTTTTTACGTTGTTATGCTGGTGAAGATTGCACAAAACAAACAGCATAACTGTAATAATAAAGTCAAAATATGTGACACAACTACAAGAAGCGACAAAATTAATCCAAAATGACAGCCAATCAGAAGAGTGTGTGGGCAGAGTCTATAGCTGTGTCTCAATGTGAAGGCCGCGCACTTCGAAGGCCAAATTTGAAGTGCGATTGCGTCACAGCGGCACTACGAAGGCCGTCCCAATGTGAAGGCTGCACCCTCCGAAGGCCGCATTCGAAGGCCGATTGCGTCACCGCGGTGCGACGAAGGCTGCCGCAATTTCAAAGCGGCTTCAAAATGCGCCCTCCGTTTCTCAGGCAAAGGAAGGGTACAGCAGATGAAGTCTTTTATATGAATGAAACAATGAATGTCGCTCACTGACGGTCCATTACCGAAAGTCTCCTCCAAAGGCTGAAGTTCTCTCTAAACTCGTGGCCGGGACGAACAGAATGGATGGTGATCTGGGATGAGTGAGAGACCCTGGTAAGGCTCTGCCAGCGGGACATCATCTGGGATGAGTGAGAGACCCTGGTAAGGCTCTGCCAGCGGGACATCATCTGGGATGAGTGAGAGACCCTGGTAAGGCTCTGCCAGCGGGACATCATCTGGGATGAGTGAGAGACCCTGGTAAGGCTCTGCCAGCGGGACATCATCTGGGATGAGTGAGAGACCCTGGTAAGGCCTCTGCCAGCGGGACATCATCTGGGATGAGTGAGAGACCCTGGTAAGGCTCTGCCAGCGGGACATAATCTGGGATGAGTGAGAGACCCTGGTAAGGCCTCTGCCAGCGGGACATCATCTGGGATGAGTGAGAGACCCTGGTAAGGCCTCTGCCAGCGGGACATCATCTGGGATGAGTGAGAGACCCTGGTAAGGCTCTGCCAGCGGGACATCATCTGGGATGAGGGCATATTTCCACTGTCCGCAGGTTTGCTGGGCTAATCAGTCGACGGCTGCCATGCCATAAAAAGTTCAAATGCATTTGAGATGATGTGAGTTGAATAAAAATAAGTACTTAAAGACTTGGACGCAAATATATAAATGTGAAAATGTATTGTAACAGTTACATTTAACATAAGAAATAAACTGTTAACTAATAGATGCTACCGATTAAGTATTTAAACATGGTCCGGTCTCCCATCGTCGCAGGCTTTGAAGCATGTCAAAATCCAATAAAAACTGACTATATATATATATATAAAAAAAAATTCTGCTCCATTTCTCTTTTTAAAATCCCCTCACAAACGTGCGCTGTCAGTTGTCACACACCTGCTATAGGCCATTTAACGACGCTCGGTTCAGTGTTGCCAAGTCTGAAATTGGGCTACTTTTCCACTGTTGCTGTGGGTTGTTTGTAGCCTATAGTCCACAGGTTTAAGTTGTCTTTACTTTAGAAATATTTCTACCGCCCGCCCTTCGCGTTTTGGTGCATTTTGGCTGTGATTCCGCTACACAAGCGCACTGCACTCGCAACCAAATCAATCCAAAATCACAGCCAATCAGAAGAGTGTGTGGGCGGAGTCTCTAGAAGCATACTGCACTCGCAACCAAATCAATCCAAAATCACAGCCAATCAGAAGAGCGTGTGGGTGGAGTCTCTCTGCAAGCGCACTGCACTCGCAACCAAATCAATCCAAAATCACAGCCAATCAGAAGAGCGTTTGGGCGGAGTCTCTCTGCAAGCGCACTGCACTCACAACCAAATCAATCACAAATCACAGCCAATCAGAAGAGCGTGTGGGTGGAGTCTCTCTGCAAGCGCACTGCACTCACAACCAAATCAATCACAAATCACAGCCAATCAGAAGAGAGTGTGGGCGGAGTCTCTCTGCAAGCGCACTGCACTCACAACCAAATCAATCACAAATCACAGCCAATCAGAAGAGAGTGTGGGCGGAGTCTCTCTGCAAGCGCACTGCACTCACAACCAAATCAATCCAAAATCACAGCCAATCAGAAGAGCGTGTGGGTGGAGTCTCTCTGCAAGCGCACTGCACTCACAACCAAATCAATCACAAATCACAGCCAATCAGAAGAGAGTGTGGGCGGAGTCTCACTGCAAGCGCACTGCACTCACAACCAAATCGATCACAAATCACAGCCAATCAGAAGAGAGTGTGGGCGGAGTCTCTCTGCAAGTGCACAGCACTCACAACCAAATCAATCCAAAATCACAGCCAATCAGAAGAGCGTGTGGGCGGAGTCTTTCTGCACTCGCGAAGGGCACATAGGGTGACCACCTGGCTATTGATCTGTTGCAGGACAGTAGATGTGATTTTGCGGGACAATGTGGGACACGTGTGAGACACATACATTTATATCTGATTAATGTTTCTGCCGTTGGGTGCCCAGACTGCCCACACTATAATGTTGCACTTCTGGCAACATTAAATCCTGGAGAGAAGACAATTCTAGATTCACAAGTGCACATTCAGGAGGACAAAGTTTGAACACGCACATGTAGCCTAATATCTGAGCGAGAGAGAGCGCGTCCAGTTTTGTGCGAGAAGGGAATCCGCCTGTGAGCGGAGAGATTCCTGCGTGCTCTTGCGTTACAATAATGCACTCTCTACATTTGTCATTATAATAACGCCATAGAAACCCCCTTAAATGAACTATTAACGTGAGAAGAAAGTTGTGTCTGAAAGTTGCAATACATTTTTTTTATTGGTTAAAATGAATGGAGAATATCTCGTGTTTTTCCATAGGTGCTCAACCATCTCCGTGGGTGGCGTTTGAGCATCCACGGGAGTGGCGCATGTTCGTTGGAAATATTTGCCATTAGGATGAATGATTACATGCTTTAAATCATCAATTTGGGCAGCTGTGAACAGGTTCTTATCCAGTATGTGAGATGAAATCCTTGCTGGTGTTGCTGTTTACCGACTTTGATGAGGCCCGCACTTGCGCTGTCCACTCAGTTGTCATCAGTGGAAAAATCTCTCTCTACGATTGCGTTTGTTGGTTATTTTCACAGCTAGAACATGACGGCTGCACAAATAGATTTTTAAATGCCCGTCATTGTTTTTATTATATTTCTTACTGTGGTATTATTGTAATTTCAGGGATGGAAAAAAATTATAATAATACAGGCATAACTGAAATGCGGGACACGGGACAAAGCTCCCAATTTCGGGACTGTCCCGCAATATGCGGGACGGGTGGTCACCCTACCAGGTCACATGATATTCAAACTCAAATTAGATTTATATTTCAGCGAATTCACAAAACTGTGAATCACTCCTCATGTTTCTTCATGCACGGGTTCATCACTCTGCAGTCAAAACAAGCCAATAAAAGCATAAGCCAATGTTTTATCCCTGCAGGCACATGAAGGAGATCTCGGAGCTTCAGACCCTTCAGAGAGGAGAGATCGAGCAGCTGTATTCTCGCTTAGGTCGGCCTGTTCCGCCCAGCGTGGGCTTCTTGCACGCAGTGCCGCCTACCGGCCGCCGCCGCAGAGCCTCCAAACACAAGCTGAAAGGAAGCAGGCTGCTCAATCCCATGGTGCAACATCTCAGGAGCAACCGAAGCAACAGCTCTAGTATGTATGCAAGCGTTTGTGTGAATGCGTT
Source organism: Rhinogobio ventralis (assembly GCA_039654625.1). Taxonomy (NCBI): domain Eukaryota; kingdom Metazoa; phylum Chordata; class Actinopteri; order Cypriniformes; family Gobionidae; genus Rhinogobio; species Rhinogobio ventralis. The sequence goes on along the minus strand of CM077211.1, from coordinate 1,228,168 downwards.
TTCGTCGCTGACAGCGCTGTGAGATCTGGTGAAAAGCGTTTGATCTAATGCATCCTGATTTAAACTAGTTTGAAGCCAGATGAAACAGCGCTGACATTCTCAGCAACACTGACGAGTAACAACACTGAGAAACATTGAGCCACAACTACACAGTTAGAAGGCTTTTCAATCCACAAATCACCAACATTTACCATTGTTTACAGTAGTAACACTAACTGAAACCATGGGATTGTGGCAGAAACGTAGGATATTCATATTGAAATTTTAATGTAGACATTAAATGTATTAAAGATGTAATGGAATCATGGGCGTCAGAAGCAAAAAAATGTGGGTGGGTCCTCTCCCAGAAATACTGGAGTAGATGCCATTTACATTAAGTACAAATATATCGGCTTGTTTACTAAACGTCTGGTTGGGCCAGACAAAATTACGGAAAACACAACGTTATTTATAGTAACAATAGTGTAGGGGTAAGATGCATGGCATCAAGTTTGGATGTAAATCGACCCGAGGTTCGAATCCGCCTTTTGCCGAACTCCCTTTTCCCATTACATATCAGATCGGAAATGAAGAAAATTGTAGAAAAGTGGAAATAAAGCATCTAACGTGCTTACTAATAAAGTAATAATAAACGGAGACGATAAAAGTGAGTGGGTTCAATATCATTGGTCTTAAAAAGTGGGTGGGTCTTGTCCCGTCCACATACAATGGGTCCGACGCCCATGGATGGAATATAATTACAGTATTTTTGTTAAGCTATAGCAGTTTTTGTACTATATTAAATGTCCTTAGGCTACTGTTTTACCATTAGAAACAATAGTTACTTTTTACCATGGTAGTGAGGTGAAATGTGTGGTTTTACCTGTGGTTAACATGATCAAAATAATACTATGGATGACGAATAGTTAATTTGATTAAAAGTAGAGTTCTAACTCAAACAGTCAGAATACTTACATTTAAAATGAGGTTGTTACCATTTTTACAGATGTTACTGTTTTTGTTAATGAACATACATTTACAACTCAAGCTACTGTCAAATGAGCATTTCTAAGAGGAAAAAAGCAAGTGTTTGTCATGTTCTGATGATAAAACCACAGTTAACTGTCTGGTTTCTACAACTTTCACATTAAGGAGCAAAAATCTGCCTTTAAACTTGAAAGAAATAAAGATTTGACATTTATGGTGATGTTATCGATATTGACTGATATGAAACATTTTATTGTGATCATTTAGTTCGGCCATATCGCCCAGCCCTAAATGTAAAGCAATTTTAAATTGAACTGGTTTCTGAGAAAATTGTACAAGTTTGGTCAGGGAATCTCAGCACCACAGTCACCGGTTTCATTGTCTGATCACTTAAAGTAACAGCACACCTTTCCCCAACAACACATGAGGAATCATTCAAATCGAAGTTTAATACTTAACAATAGTGATTTGTCCAAACTCCTAACTGTGAGTATGAGTGTGTGTGTGTGTGTAGTAAGTGACCACTAATAATGCGCAGTAATAATAAAAAACTGCATTTTGAACTTGATGTTAATTTGACCAAGCCTTGTCTGAAAGTTAAAAAATGTTTGAACCATCATTTAAAGTTTTATGGTCAGACAGTAAGTTGGAGGCTAGTGATGTAGTGTCCGAAAGTGACGTCCGAAGGAGATATTTGTTTTTAATAACCCTAGAAGTTTGATTAAATATAAGGGAATTATTATATATTATATAAAAACTATGTCTGCACAATTTGGCATATTTCATTGCATTATCATCACAGATATAACAATTGATTCCAATCTAGGGATGCACAATATATCAGCCACCATATCGGTATCGGCGGATATATGTTCATTTTTAAAGTTATCGTTTATCCTTAAAAAATTGGTCAGAACAGCCTAAAGGTCTGTAAGGAACATGATGGATATACCTAAAATTCTCTGTTGAGTTATTGCATGAAAGTTTAGCAACACTTCTACAGTGTCCCTTTGCATGTAGTACTGTAGTAATAACTATAATTACATGCAACTAACCATAAACCAAACCCTATAGTAAGTCACCTATAGTAAACCCTACATGTAGTTAATTATCATTACTCGGTACTTAAATGTATAATTACACTGCAATACGGACACCTTAAAATAAAGTATAGCCGAAAGTACCTCCTAGTTGGATTTTCTATGCATTTGTTCACTAAACCGTCTGTGTTCTCCTGTAGCTGAGACGTGCTCCAGTGCGTCGGGGTCTCCGGTCAAGAGCTCTGTGGGTTCCAGAACTGCCAGTCCCGTGTCAGAACCGCTGGAGCCGGTCCAGACCCAGCAGCCCTGCTCGCTCAAGGGCTCTCTATCCTCCGACAACATCTACGGCCCCACCACACACACACCAGCCAGACAAGGTGAACACACTCACGCTGTCATCTGGAGGAGCCTGTCGAGCGTACGCTGCTGCTGCACATATCTGCTGTAACTGCGTCTGCCGCTGCCCTAACCAGCCACGGTGCAGAAAGCGTCTCACTGAAAGCAAAATGCATGTAGTAACAATCATGGATTATGTGAAGCAAGACTTTAGTGTTTGTAGCAACCCACAGAAACCAAACCATATGATTTACTGCGCGATATGCACGCCATCTGGCTCGGAAGCAACGCGACACTCATTTATAGCTGATATGCAGAAGACAAAAGTGTCAGAGATGCCTCTCTGTGATTATCATATCTCTCTCCTTCTCTGTTTTTGTCACATATCTCACTCACTCACACGCATGGGGTTATTTCACAGTCTCTCATGTGCGCTCAACTCATTTACTTTGTTGTCACAGAATGTGACATTTAAACGGCTCCTTAATTGCTCGGTCACATGACATGATTTCATGGACAGCAAAGGAAGTTTAAAAGATTGCATGATGCTCATACTGTGTATAAAAACATTCTTACGGGTCAGTAGACACTTTCACACATTTAGTCTTTTCTGTAAATATCTCCATTTAGAGGTCATGATGCTATATGTGTTTCCTTTCACCTCTACACTTCAAGTGAATCGTAAAACCACCCCAAAATATAAGGAAGATACTGAGGAAAACTGGCTCAGGACCTCCGGTTGAGTTGAAGGCTTACCTTCCAACTGATGTTCTCGAGTGGCCTAACCAGAGCCTTAACTTTAACCCCACTGAGAATCTGTATTGCAAACTTGGGTATGTACCCTGGCTTCAGTCACAAAAAAACTTCAACAGATCGGGAGCAAAATCTATAAAGGATGAACAAATCGATAAGGCCTGTAGGCCTGTAATGACCGATCCTCTTAAGAGATGTCAAGGCCAACAACAGTCGGTAGCTGACTACAACAGTTCAAACAGAGGCCTCGTTAAACTTTCTAAGACACAAGAACTCAAGCTTGACAGAAAGCCATCTCATCCCACGCATAAAACGGGAGACAAGTGAATGCCATCCAAAAAAAAAAAAGGCCATTAATTGGTGCATGCTCAGCAGTAGTCACTGCTACATACACTTTAAAGGAACACGGCGACTTTTTGGGACTTTAGCTTATTCCCCGTATCCCCCAGAGTTAGATAAGTCCATACACACCATTCTCCTCTCTGTGCGTGCCATAACTCTGTCTGACGCACCCACCGCTAGCCTAGCTTAGCACAAAGACTGGAGGTAAACGGCTCCAGCTAGCCTACTGCTCAATAAGGGACAAAATAACGCCAACATTTTCCTATTTACATGTTGTGATGTGTATAGTTACATCGTGTACTAAGACCAACGGAAAATGAAAAGTTGCAATTTTCTAGACCGATATGGCTAGGGACTATACTCTCATTCCTGCGTAATAATCCAGGAACCCATGGTTGCTGCCGTACCATGGGTGCAGCGGCGCAATGATATTACACAGCGCCTGAAAATAGTCCCCAGCACGCTCTCTGTGCAAGCAGGTTGTCACGTTGGTTATGTTGACGGAAGTTAGCCTATTTTCAGGCTCTGCGTAAGCCCAGTTACCGGACCTCCACATGCCCAACCGCGCACTTCTTTGGGTTGGCTGTCAACCTGGCCACTCTCAGTGCTCTCAGGACAGCACACAGATGCTGCATATGTCGCTGCCAGTCATTACTATAGATGATAATATCATCCAGATAGGCAGCGGCATATGCAGCATGCACCCGGAAAAACCCTGTCCATGAGACACTTTAAAGTGGCCGGTGCCCCCGAACAACCCAAAAGGAAGTGTAACAAATTGGTGCAATCCAAACGGCGTTGTGAAGGCTGTTTTTTCTCTGCCAATATACTTTAGTTAAATCCAGTGTTGAATAAAATCGAGCTGTACCAAGCCAATCAAGCATTCACCTTGCGATAATCCACACAGAATCGGACAGGTTCTGCTTGTAACCTAGCTATATCAGTGAGCTGCGAGGGCGAGAGGTGATCTCCTCCAGGGGCCAGAGCAAGAGATTGAATTTTGGTGCTCACTTCTGGCTCACTTCTCACGGGGCTGACGTCCATAGAGAAGCTTGAAGGGGGAAAACCCTGTGGAGGCTTGTGGGACAAGAGGGGTTCCAGCCATTTGTCCCAATTTTTGGCGTCTTCGTGAGCAAACTTCTGAATCATGGTTTTTAATGTGCAATTAAATCGTTCCACCAAGCCATCTGTTTGTGGGTGATAGACGCTGGTGCGAATCATTTTAATGCCCAACAACTTGTAAAGATTACATAAGGTGTGTACGCCATGGGTATCATGTTGCATAATACACCAGGACTAATGCAAAGAGATGCCCACGTACGGATCGTTCTAATGGGCCGATGGGGTCTATGCCAATTCTCCCGAAGGGGTCCTGCATGAGAGGAAGAGAGCGCAAAGACGCTTTGAGCGGCTGGTGGATTCAACAACCGACATTCACAGCAAGCTGTGCACCACCTGCGCACATTCTTGTGAATGCCTGGCCAGAAAAATCGGGTCATTAGACAATTTAATGTTGTTGCTTGTCCCAAATGTCCTGCCATAGTATTACCTTTTTGGTACTAACAACTAAGTTGTATCTTGCTTTGTCTGAGTGTCTTGGGTCACTCAATACAACCTATCTTTTAAAATAGCAAAATAAAGATAGGAAAGTGGCTGAGCATGCTGAAGAAGCTGTCCGTTGATGGAATGGACCTGTTCAAACGCGTGTTTTAGTGGCTCATCCTGGGACTGTTCCAGGGGAAAAATCATCGGTGAGGATTAGCCTCTCCACCACGCTCTGTTCCCCTGGCTCAGTTCCCATGGGTCCCGGTTCAGCTCCTCCTAGCTGTGCGACTGCCCCCTTTCCCCGCTCTCCGTTCTTCCAAGAGACATCCGCACATAAATACCCTAAAGACTAAAAGCTGGCCAACTGTCCCCAAAATTAGCGGATGTCTAAGGTGCGGACTAACTGCAGCCTCCACATTATGCTTTTGTCTCTGAAATTGAATAACAACCAGCATTAAGGGATAGTTTACCACATCCCCATGCACACATCGCACCTTAACCATGCAGCTCGTATCTAATGCCTCCAGGTTGAATCAGGCTTTGATGAATCAAGGTTTAGTTACATCCTGAATCCACCAAAGCCTTGGTGGATTCAAATTTGTCATTTGTCATTTTATTATTAAAGTTACTGTGATGTTATGCCTGATAACAACTTTGGCATTTATAACATAACATGGTGTCAGAAATAGGGACTGGCAAACACCAGAGAGTTTGTGTAAAAACGCCAGCGAAACCAGACCCACGGTGAGCGAGACGTGCACGGAGAGCGGCGGGGCGCACGAGAGACGAGCACGAAAAGAGTGTCCAACCAATTCTAGGACTGAGTACATGTGAAAAACTTGACCTGGTGAGAAGAGTGTTTGTAGTGACATTGCATGTTGAAACAGAGGAAACTTCATTCATGGAGGAGTACAAAGATATGTTTGAAGGACTGGGATGCTTGTCTGGTGGTACATGCATGCAGAAATGTTCCATTCGCATTACGTGAAAAACTCAAAGAGGAACTAGCTCGCATGGAGAAGTTGAATGTCATAAAGAAAATTGATGAACCAACAGACTGGGTGAGTTCACTTGTCATTGTGCTGAAGACAAATGGTGCTTTGGGAATATGTCTTGACCCGAGAGACCTCAATAGGGCCATAAAATGCGAACACTTGTGAACAAACTGCCAACCAGAGAAGAGATCATGTCTCAGGTTGCTGGAGTGAAGTGGTTCAGTAAGTTCAAAACTGTACCTTCAATACCCCAGAAGGCTGATATCGTTTTCTACGTCTCCAGTATGGCCTTCTGTCGGCACCAGAAGTGTACCACAAAACAATCACAAAACAAATGATTTTTGAGCATCTAACAGGTGTAGAGACTATGATGGACGATATAATTGTCTTGTCGTCAAGAACACGATGCACGATTGAGGCAAGTTCTACAGCTTACGAGACAGTCCAATCTGAAATTGAACAGAGAGAAATGTGAGTTCGCAGTCAAGAGTCTAACTTTTGTTGGAGATGTTTCGTCTGAGGAAGGCTTCAGGCCAGACCCAAGAAAAACTTCAGCAATAGTGAGAAGATTTCTTGGAATGGTCACTTACCTGGCCAAATTCATTCCCCAGCTGTCAACGCATTCTGCTCCACTCAGATGTCTTCTCAAACAAAAGAATGAGTGGATGTGGGCTCACGAGCAGGAAACGTGCTTTCAAAAGCTGAAGCGCATCATTACAGAGGAGCCAGTGCTCAGATATTATGACCCGCATAAGAGCACACGCATCTCAGCAGATGCCTCACGATATGGCCGAGGTGCTGTGCTTTTGCAGCAATATAGTGAGAACTGGCAGCCGGTAGCTTACACTTTGAGGGCATTGACTGGCGCAGAAGACAACTATGCACAAATAGAGAAGGAACTTTTGGCTTGTACGTATGCCTGTGAAAGATTCCACCAGTATGTCTATGGACAGTTCTTAGAAGTGGAAACAGATCATAAGCCACTAGTGTCCATAATGTCCAAGGCCTTAAATGACTGCCCCATGAGAATCCAACGAATGCTCATCAGACTCCAAAAATACGATGTCAAAATGAAAATGGAAAATTTATGTTCACGGCAGATACACTCTCTCTTGGGCAGTCGACAAGCATGAAAACCTTAACACTGAGAAAAGTGCAGACATACAAGCGCATGTTGACATGATTGTAACCTCTCTTCCCGTGTCCCCAGAGGAAACCGAACATATAAGAAAAACAACTGATATGGATGGAACAATACCACAACTCAAAGAGACCATACTGAAAGGATGGCAAGAAAAGAAAAGTGACTGTCCAAAGCAAATCCAAGATTACTGGTCGTGCAGAGCTGAACTTCAAGGGAAACAAGTTTGTCATCCCTGCATGGATGCACAAAGAAATGCTGCAGAAAGTTCATGAGGGACATCTAGGAGAAGAGAAATGCAAGCGCAGGGCCCGTGAGGTAATGTAATGTCCTCATGTGAAATATGTCTCGCATACAGGTATAAGCAACAAGCAGAGCCACTCATGCCTCATCCAGTGCCTGATTGTCCATATCAAAAGGTTGGAGTAGACCTGTTTGTAGCCACATTGTAGTTACTGACTATTTCTCCAACTATCCAGAAGTTGCAACTCTATAGGTGACATCCAGCCAAGCTGTCATTGCTTTTCTGAAGACAGTCTTTGCAAGACATGGAGTTTCCAGTGTTTTCTGATAATGGCCCTCAATTTTGAAGTAGGGAGTTTGATGCTTTTGCTGAAGAGTAGGGATTTCAACACACCACATCAAGCCCAAACTACCCTAGGTCCAACGGGCTAGCGGAGAGTTCTGTAAAAATTGTGAAGGCTCTCATGAAGAAGAGTCACGATGGAAAGACAGACTTTCATAGGAGTCTAATGATTTACAGGAGTGCTCCGCTTTAAAATGGGTTGTCCCCAGCCCAAATGCTGATGGGTCGATGGATACGTACTAACTTACCCATCCACCAGGACCTGTTGAAACCTGCAGGGGCAAACAAAATCAAAGAAGCAAAACAACAACATAAAATCAAACAAAAAGAGAACTATGATAAGAAAGCAAAAACCCTGCAGAAACTCAAGCCTGGAGATAGAGTTCGTTACCTGAACCATGCAACAGGAACATGGGCGCAACAAGGGTGTGTTGCAAGAGAATTAGTACCACGGTCATACGAGATTCAGACAGAGCGTGGTGCAATTCTAAGAAGGAACAGAGGGGACTTAAGACCACAAGTGACTGTTCAAGAAGCTGAGTCGCAATCAAGTGACAAAGGTGTGTCTGACATTTCCACAAGTGAACAACCTGACAATAGTTCCGTGGAGCACACCGACTTCAATCTGACCAAGTTAGTTACTGACCCACCTGGGAAGTATTGCAGACCAAAACGCACTGTTAGACCTCCTGAAAGGTTAATTGAAAATTTTGTGGTGCATATTGTTATGAAAATGTTATTTTTGGCATAAAAAATTTGAAATTGATAGAACAGAAGATTTCAAAGGAAGGTTATTTACTTTTAAAGGGGGGAAGATGTGATGTTATGCCTGATAACAACTTTGGTTCCGGTACTGTGTTGTGGACCGGGCAGTTCTGAAAAGTGCACCATCCCGGAGGGATGAACGCTGTGTGTGTGCTCACTTAATAAATAACCAGAAGTTACAGCAAGTCGTTGTTCCGTGGCATTTATAACATAAGTTACGTTACTGTTCGCAGGTTCCCGCCACCTCCTTCCCTGAACTTCATTACACAGAAGTAGTCGGATTTGTGATCCACGCCAAAAAGGGCTGCTTCCAGCTCAAAATCTTTTGGAAATCCTGTAAATATGGCGGCGAACTGCGAGGCGGACATGTACTCTGGCCGGCCAATAAGCATTCCTCTAACTTAGACTGCGCTGGGATGCATTGGTCTTCACATCCCAAAGCTAAGAATAAGCTAAAGAGGGCCAGGCTTCCTGACCACTTTGGAGAAGAGCATCAGCCTGCCCACTGCCAAACTCCTAACAAGCATGCACTAGAAAATCACATCTTGAAGAAGAGAAATCTGTGAGATGATGGCACATCCTTTTGAGGCACCAACAATACGGCACTATGGAGGGAAGCAATAGTGCCATCAGCCAGTGAACTGGTGTGATTCTATGGGTTTCAGACAATCGCCACACTTGGAGGGTGTTCCCATAATGTCACAGCATTGAGTGAACCTGTGAAAGGAAAGGCATCCTAACATGCTGACAGCACACACAGTCCCAAACGCTTTACTAAGGACTTTCTTGAGCCTTGAAGTGATGGAAAAATCCCAGTTGGTAAAACCAGTCGGATTATTTGGAATTGTTTTCAATGCAAAAAAAATACTGGCGTTTACCAGTTACAGCAATGTTACAGTACTTTAAACGTTAATGGGTTTCATGTGTGAAAGTGACTAATGATACGCAAGACTGTGACCAATTTTACCAATCCCAGAAAAGCATTCCCATTGTTAGAAACACACAGGCACATTGTACACACTTCCACATCTACATTGACCACTGTTTTCTGAGACGCTTGACCCGTGTTTTGGTGTGTTGCTGATATGATGCTTGTTGATGGGGCTCTGATCTGAACGCTGCCTGTGTCGGCTGTTACACCTGTCTCTCTCTCTCTCTCTCTTTCTCTCTCTTCCTCTTATATTCATTTCTCCACAGGCTGGACCGTTTACCACCAAACATCCGAGCGAATCACCTATAAATCTAGTAGCAAACCACGCACTAGATTCCTCAGTGGACCCGTGTCTATGTCCATCTGTTTGTATTTGTTCTACTTTTTCTTCTATTACTCATAATTCCTTTCCCCATTTATTTCTGCTCTTCTCTCGTGATTTGCTTTGGTTTTTCTGTACTGCATTTCTCTCATCCACTAACACCATGATCATCAGCCATTTCATGTCAGATGGCACTTTCCATGAATATGGTACAAAATACTGCAACTACTATAAAGTTAAACATTTCCCACAAACTAATTTTGGGATTTGTGCCTCTACAGTGTATCCTATTCGTGGAAAGACCTTGATGTCTACTCATCTGGCCTTCAATTTGTCTTCTTTACAAATGCTTTGTGCTGGGCTGCAGCTTTGAGCGATAACGTGAGCTGTCTTCCCCCAAACATGGCCATTCCCAACATTTAACTAAAAGCAGAGAGGGCGTGTATGGATTTGTCTGCCAAAGCTTTTGTATCGTCTCTATATCTGTGCCTTCTTTCCTTTTCACTCCACGTAAAACCCCAATGAGATGATGATTGACGTGCCGTCTCATGTTTGGAGTCGGAAGACGAGCATGCCAAGGGCACGAGCAGGTTGCTGTGGAAACCATCAGGGCTGTATTTTGAATTTTTTACCTCACTTCCTGTTCTCTGGCTGTCACCTGCATGATTCTAATATGACACTGTCTCTGATTCATATTATATTTACCTTGTGTTTGTTACTTTTGGCTTGTAGTATTTTGTTTCTCTAGGTGAGGGTTCATTTTGAACCAAAACATGAATTTCCACACCAGTGAATCATATCTGTGATTAGGAAGCCACTTTATTTTTTATACTTGGTCTCCCTCCTTGTCAAAGTTATGATTTAATCATTATTCTAACCTTTTGTAATTTATTAGTGAAATTTAAAATTTGGCATGCAGAACTTTAGTTGTATTCATGTTTCAATAGTTTTCTTTTTAAATGCTTCGTTTTTATTTATAATTTTCCTTTGTTGAAATGTTAGATGTTGTTTGTACCGTATGACGTTTTGAAGCTTAATGGAAATTCTGTATATAAATAACTCACGCCGTGATTTTTTTGTTGTTTGGTTTTAAATGGTGATGCTTTTAACTCTTTCCCTGCCAGCGTTTTTGAAAAAAGTTGCCAGCCAGCGGCAGCATTTTTGATAATTTTCTCAAATTTTTCATGGCCCTAGTATGAATATCTGGACATACAATTTATCAAAAGAAAGAACCAAGCATAGATTCATGGATTCCTTTTTATCAACACTTGAATATGAGATAGTTTCATTAAAAAAGCATTTTGTACTGTCTGGATGGGATGACCAAGAACGATGACCAAAACACAGATGGAGTAGATCGAGTCCATCAACACCCCCAAAGCTTCACAGTCGTTTCTTCCTCATGGCTTCAACATTTCATTCAGTAACATTAGGCAGTTTTGATCTATATGCAGTTTAATGTTTGATTATCGCGTTATTTGACGTGCGTCAGCAATGCTTTTATCGCTTGTTTCTGCTTCTTCACCTGTGTTTTGATCGGGAGATTCAGTACTCTTTCAGAAGATCTGTAACAGCGCCCCCTACCGTATAAATGTGAAAACAGATTGCCGGAAAAACTCGTCAATGGTGGGAAAAGAGTTAAAAGTGGAGGTTTAGGAGAAGATCAGTTGAGTTTTGCGTGCTCAACGGCCACAGACACATACCATATATGATTGTGAGCGACAATGACTTTTAAAGACCCCATGAAATAAAAATTTGTTCGCTTTGTGAAAAAGAAAGTACACCCTCTTTGAATTCTATGGGTTATGTATCAGGACATAATAAAAAATAATTTTATTATACACTTAGACTTAGTTCCTCCTGCGCCGAGTGGCGCGACGAGCGATCTCCAGCGTCTAACACAGTGACTTCGGCATCGTCCCATTATAATGCCACAGCGTTCAGATCTTTGATTAACGTGTTGTGGCAAATGCTTTTCGGACGGCCAGGCTTCCATTTTTGCACACTATTCCGGTCTTGTCCAGGCGCCTACGTCATCGCCACTTTTGGAAGTCAGGTTTGTGGGAGACGGAACAGATGCCCGGCGAATCGAAACCGTCATTTGCCAACCAGGTCCACTAAGGGTCGACTCAAGGTGTGGCGTTATACTTCTTTGTTGGTTATATGATCTCATTTTGATGTTCGCAGAATTAGTCACAGGCAGCATTGGTGGAAAATTTTCAGTCTTCGTTCGATGCTGTCAGTTTCCATGTCTTGGAGGCGTATGTCGCCGTTGGGATGACGATGGCATTTAGAAGGCAAATCTTGGCTCGTAGGCTGATGGTATTTGACCGCCAGGCATTGGTAGACTGAGAGAGCCTTACCAATCCAGCACGTGACATCGTGTTCAGCGTCTCTGTCACTCGTGATCGTACTGCCCAAATAGATAAATTGTTAAACTTCGCTGACGCATTGTTGGCCGATGGATATCATGATGTTTGATCGAGAGTAGGCGATGCACATGATCTTCAGCTTGGGATAATTCTTGGCACTAAATCTAAGCACCACTTGTCCAGCCTCGTTGTCCAGATGCTGCATTAGGTCCTGTAGACGTCAGATGAACGACACTTTACATACATTTCCAATCAGTTCCACTGCCACAGGTGTATAAATCAAGGCATGCAGGCGCTTCTACAAACATTTGTGAAAGAATGGGTCGCTCTCAGGAGCTCAGTGAACTCAAGCGTGGTACCGTGATAGGTTGCCACCTGTGCAATAAGTCCATTCCTGACATTTCCTCACTACTAAATATTCCACGCTCAACTGTTAGTGGGATTATAACAAAGAGGAAGCAATTGGGAACAACAGCAACTCAGCCACGAAGTGATAGGCCACGTAAAATCACAGAGCGGGGTCAGCGCATGCTGAGGGTCACAGTGCGCAGAAGTCGCCAACTTTCTGCAGAGTCAATAGCTACAGACCTCCAAACTTCTGTGGCCTTCAGATGAGCTCAAGAACAGTGTGTAGAGAGCTTCATGGAATGGGTTTCTATGGCCGAGCAGCTCATCCAAGCCTTACATCACCAAGAGCAATGCAAAGCGTGGGATGCAGTGGGGTAAAGCACGCCGCCACTGGACTCTAGAGCAGTGAGACGTGTTCTCTGAGTGACCAATCATGCTTCTCTGTCTGGCAATCCCATGCCAGGAGAACTTGCCTGACTGTATTGTGCCAAGTGTGAAGTTTGGTGGAGGGGGGATTATGGGGTGGGGTTGTTTTTCAGGGGTTGGGCTTGGCCCCTTAGTTCCAGTGAAAGGAACTCTTAATGCTTCAGCATACCAAGACATTTTAAGATGAGCGAGTTTGGTGTGGAGGAACTTGACTGGCCTGCACAGAGTCCTGACCTCATCCCGATAGAACACCTTTGGGATGAATTAGAGCGGAGACTGCGAGCCAGGCCTTCTCGTCCAACATCAGTGCCTGACCTCACAAATGCGCTTCTAGAAGAATGGTCAAAAATTCCCATAAACGCACTCCTAAACCTTGTGGAAAGCCTTCCCAGAAGAGCTGAAGCTGTTATAGCTGCAAAGGGTGGGCCAACTCCATATTAAACCCTACGGATTAAGAATGTCATTAAAGTTCATGTGCAATGAAAGGCAGGCGTCCCGCCTTTCATTGCACATGAACTTTAATGACATTCTTACTGCTTCAATAGGAATTAAGACTGTAAGTAGCAAATCAAATGCCTTTTGATTAATTGCTCATCAGTTGTTACCAACTCTATAAAAGCAGAAGTTTTGGCAGTTTGATGGTTTGGAGCATTCAGGTGTGTATTAACACAATGCCAAGGAGGAAAGACATCAGCAATGATCATACCGAAGCAATTGTTGCTGTCCATCAATCTAGGTAGAGTTACAAGGCCATTTCCAAACAGTGTGAAGTCCATCATTCTACAGTGAAGAAGATTACTCACAAGTGGAAAACATTCAAGACATTCCGTGCAATGCTCAGAGAAAACCCAAGAACTACACCTCAGACTGTACAGGCCTCAGTGTGGGTCATCCAACAGGACAACGATCCCAAGAACACCAGTAAATCTACAATACAACGGCTGAAAAAGACAAGAATCAAGGTGAAATGCTGTCCCAAGACCTTCAGAGAGCTGTGCATTAACAAATGCCCACAAACCTCAATGAACTGAAGCAATGCTGTAAAGAAATCCCTCCACAACAATGTGAGAGACTGATAAAATCATACAGAAAATGATTACTTCATACTAAAGATGGTTCTACAAGCAACTGAATCATGGGGTGTACTTAGTTTTTCACACATTGCCATTTATTTTTGTTAAATAAATGGTGTAATATGGCATGTGTTGTTGTTAATCTGTATTTACCTAATTTTGAGATCTGCTAAAGACCTGGGGCTTGTTCTTCGTACGTCGCTAACTCAGTTAGCCGGATTTGATTGTTGACAATTTGGCATGATCTTGGATATTTTGGTTCTTCGAAGCTCATCCTGGACTTGCTGTCATAGCAACAGGTCCGTAAACTTAAACCTGCTCGGGAGCAGTTTATTTCATGTAAACAGGATTAGATTGCATCTTTTTAAGTGGCATTAATAGTTAAAATTTGTCCCAGCCACTGCTACTTTATTACAAGAGTTCATTACTGAACCAGGGGCAATAATCATTTTAAATAAAAATAATATGAATAATATAAAAATGTATTTAAAAATATTATAATGTTGTGTAAAAGGTGTATAATACTATAGACACAGCCACTTGATTGAGAGATTTATTTGTGATGGAATAACTACTTTATTTATATAGCGCTTTTTACAATGCAGATTGTTTCAAAGCAGCTTCACAGTGTTAAACAGGAATAACTACTTTATAATTTTACCATATTATGGGATGGCTTGATGCAGCACAGGAGATGCAGATAACTTGATCTTGACCCTTAAGAAACTTTAATTAATGCTGTCAAGTTACAAATTGGCTTCAAATTGAATTAAAAATTAAATGAATTGCTAATTACAACAAAATATAAAGGGTGTACAAATACTATAAAATCGTGAATATAAATAATTGGGAATCAATTAGAAAACAATTTTAAAAAAACAGTGCACATTTCATTTATCTATTATAAATTTTATGTTGTTGTGGTTTCCTTTTAAAGGTCCAGAAATTCGTCGTTTTTTTTATTCAAGTTTTTCGCCAGGTGTCTTTTTTAATTATATGATGTCATTACATTGCTGTCTTGCCGCCAGCCAATCGCTGCATTGCTGATCATGGTTTCGAGTATCGATGCATCTGCCCTCTTCAGGGAACACGAGAACATGCAGTAATCTCAGACAACAATCCAGATATTTTAATCCAATCAGTGAATTTGTTTGAAGAACCAAATTAGCCAGAGATCAGTTAGCATGATTAGAAGATCTGGCATCTGTCAAATCATCTCAGATGCATTAAGCGAGGTACGAAGAACGGACCCCAGATGATTTTTGTATGTCCTGATACGTAAAACCATAGAATTCAAAGGGGGTGTACTTACTTTTTCACACAATGGTTTGTATCATTCTAGTGAGCATTTTATTGGACAATGACCATGAGCAGAGGATAAGAAAGTCCCTTTGCCCTTAATTATAAACACTACATGCCTTCATCTAAAGCTACAACACAAGCAACTGTTGTGGCAGCTGCCATTGGATCTTAACTGTTGGTGGTGAGTCCATCCACAGTACATCAGTCATGATTTTGGCCAAACTTACATCCTGTTACAATAGGATCTATCCAGGAAAGAACGTTGTTGTGCCAATCAAATGGTTTCATGGGGTATTTAAAGTAGTACATTTTATTTAAAGAAATGTGTTGAGGGTTGTCTGCACAAAAGGCCTTTTAAACTCACGATCCATTCAAACACATCACCCACCGACACCTCATGATCACAGATGAAGCCTCCCTGCACCTGATTCTGTGTCTGTTCACTGATTGGTCGCTATGTTTTCTTGTGCAGCAGCTTGTCCAATGGGCTGTGCCGTGTGCTTTTCCCCGCCCCCTAACGTCTCTGTCTTTGCTGTTTTGCTCTTGTAGGGTCCACTCTGAAACGACTATGTCTAGGGAAAGAGCGCAGCAGTAGTAAATATCCCACTCCTTTCTTCTTCGCTCCTAGTCCCTCTTTCTCTTTTTTTTTAATTGTCATTTCTTTTGTTGGCATGAGCGATCGTCTGTGTGATAAGTGCTTGCCGTTTGCAACAGCAGATTGTGAAATGTGTACCGTTTTGATTCCTTTTATTCATTTGAATTTACTTTTTTTTCTAGTGCATGGTTGATGAAGTCGTGCTTATTGAAACCTTTATGATTTCTGTATTTCTGGTCATTTAAGTGCGTTTTCTTCTTTGTTTGGTTCTGTAATCATCCAGCTGCTTGATTTTAGGATAGAAACAAGTGCACAACAAGAAACACATAAACGCACATGCGATCAGATCCACCAACACATTTCAAGTGCGTACTCTGTGTCTGTTCTTGCATTGCTGGGAACAAACCTCAGTATGCAAGGGGTTGAGTGTGTTGTTATTCAAAAGTCCGACCCCAAACTTTTGAACGGTAGTGTAAACGTTAATTTAATTAACTTAAAGATTATTATTGAATCAAGTCATTGTCAAAGCAAATATTCACACCTCTAGTAACAATTAACCGTGGTATTAACCACACTTCACTGCGCAACGTGACAAATCTCCTCATCTGTCAGTGAGCAGCGGATTGGTTACAGACTTCAGGGTGAATTCTCTGAGCTTGAGGTCTTTCTCTGTCTCTTTCTCAGGGTCTCATAACGCTGGTGCTTCATCATCATCATCCGCAGCCGTGCCGGCTTCATCACCTCGGCCAATGACTGCGCTTGTTCAGGCTCAAGCCAACAACAGCAACAACAAGACTGGCACATTCACCGATGACCTACACAAACTGGTTGATGATTGGGCGAAAGAGACTCTTGCCTCCGCCCCTCAGCTCCGCCCCAATGTGTGTCAGATGAGACCGCAGAGATCTCATCACACCTTCCAGACCAGCCACACTCCAATGGCCAGAGTCCCCAATCAGGTACTATACGCTGTTTGTCATCCAAGAGGACCTATGATTGTTTTTTTTCATGTTCATCTGTCTTTAGTGTGTAATGTTGCAGTTTGAGCATGAAAAATCTCTGCAAAGTTCCAAAGTCCCTCCAGCGGGAGTTCTTTATATCAGTGTCAGTGTTTCTGAACTCCATTGTAGTCTTGAGTTTCTTCCGGGAACCAACACTCACAATATTCCTCATTATAATAATTCATACGCAGAGTAAAGGGACGGGGCCTGGTTGAGTTAGTAGTGTGTTTAAACTGGTGGTTATGGTAAGGTGCGGGACATTTCCAAAAAATGCTGGAAGTGCTTGACCAATCACAACACACTGCTCCAGCTGACCAATCAGAACATATTATGCTTTTCAGCATATGTGTGCGTTTATACACCGGTCAGGCATAACATTATGACCGGTGAAGTGAATAACACTGATGATCTCTTCATCAGGGCTCCTGTTAGTGGGTGGGATATATTAGGCAGCAAGTGAACATTTTGTCCTCAAAGTTGATGTGTTAGAAGCAGGAAAAATGGGCAAGCGTAAGGATTTGAGCGAGTTTGACAAGGGCCAAATTGTGATGGCTAGACGACTGGGTCAGAGCATCTCCAAAACTGCAGCTCTTGTGGGGTGTTCCCGGTCTGCAGTGGTCAGGATCTATCAAAAGTGCTCCAAGAAAGGAACAGGGGAGAACCGGCGACAGGGTCATGGGCAGCCAAGGCTCATTGATGCACGTGGGGAGCGAAGGCTGGCCCGTGTGGTCCGATCAAACAGACGAGCTACTGGAGCTCAAATTGCTCAAGAAGTTAATGCTGGTTCTGATAGAAAGGTGTCAGAACACACAGTGCATCTCAGTTTGTTGCGTATGGGGCTGCATAGCCGCTGACCAGTCAGGGTGCCCATGCTGACCCCTGTCCACCGCCGAAAGCACCAACAGTGGCACGTGAGCATCAGAACTGGACCACGGAGCAATGGAAGAAGGTGGCCTGGTCTGAGGAATCACGTTTTCTTTTACGTCACGTGGATGGCCGGGTACGTGTGCGTGGCTTCCCTGGGGAGCACATGGCACCAGGATGCACTATGGGAAGAAGGCAAGCCGGCGGAGGCAGTGTGATGCTTTGGGCAATGTTCTGCTGGGAAATCTTGGGTCCTGCCATCCATGTGGATGTTACTTTGACACGTACCACCTACCTAAGCATTGTTGAGACCATGTGCACCCTTTCATGGAAACGGTATTCCTGGTGGCTGTGGCTCTTCCAGCAGGATAATGCTCCTGCCACAAAGCACAAATGGTTCAGGAATGGTTTGAGGAGCACAACAACGAGTTTGAGGTGTTGACTTGGCCTCCAAATTCCCCAGATCTCAATCCAATCGAGCATCTGTGGGATGTGCTGAACATCAAAAAAAGTAAAAATATAAAATAAAATAAAAAGTCTGATCTATGAAGGCCCCACCTCGCCAACTTACAGGACTTAAAGGATCTGCTGCTAACATCTTGGTGCCAGATACCACAGCACACCTTCAGGGGTCTAGTGGAGTTCATGCCTCCACGGGTCAGGGCTGCTTTGGCAGCAAAAGGGGGACCAACACAATATTAGGAAGGTGTACATAATGCTATGCCTGATCGGTGTATGTCACAAGCTTTAAATTGAATTTAATCTTTTGACATGCGACCACTGCAAGAATATATAGAGTTTCCCGCTGCTGTAACATACTAACATCTATCTTTTCTTTGTTTAATATGATATTTATCCATTTTGGGTCCTAATTAGGAGACAAGAAGCAGACAAAGCTTTGTGCCGTGCTGCTTATATTTATCAAGCTGTAAAAAGGCGCATTCCCCCACCCAAAACTAAGCGTCTGTGGGATGAGAGTCAGAAGAGAATTTTAGATTGATACGACAATCATTATATTCAACAATCATTTTGTTCTGTGCGTCATACGTCATACTACTTTTATTCTACATCATTGCACATGTGCAAAACTTTCCAGTGTCCGTTTTTCAATCCGATCAAATGTTACGTGTCCTATCAAAAGGATTAGAAAAGGTTTATCCCACCCCATTCAAAATGAGTCGTTCTCAGGGCTTGGTTTCAATAAAAGCTGTTTTTGGACTAACAAGGAAGCTTTCAGTTCTGAAACGTATTATATAAGGATATTCTTATGATATGAAGACCTCTTATACACTATATTGCCAAAAGTATTGGGACGCCCCTCCAAATCCCTGAGTTCAGGTGTTCAATCACTTCATGGCCACAGGTGTATAAATCAAGCACTAGGCATGCAGACGCTTCTACAAACATTAGTGAAAGAATGGGTCGCTCTCAGGAGCTCAGTGAACTCAAGCGTGGTACCGTGATAGGTTGCCACCTGTGCAATAAGTCCATTCCTGAAATTTCCTCACTACTAAATATTCCACGCTCAACTGTTAGTGGGATTATAACAAAGTGGAAGCAATTGGGAACAACAGCAACTCAGCCACGAAGTGATAGGCCACGTAAAATCACAGAGTGGGGTCAGCTCATGCTGAGGGTCACAGTGCGCAGAAGACACCAACTTTCTGCAGAGTCAATAGAACAGTGTGTAGAGAGCTTCATGGAATGGGTTTCCATGGCCGAGCAGCTCATCCAAGCCTTACCTCACCAAGAGCAATGCAAAGAGTGGGATGCAGTGGGGTAAAGCACGCCGCCACTGGACTCTAGAGCAGTGAGACGTGTTCTCTGGAGTGACCAATCACGCTTCTCTGTCTGGCAATCCCATGGACGAGTCTGGGTTTGGCGGTTGCCAGGGGAACGGGACTTGCCTGACTGCATTGTGCCAAGTGTAGAGTTTGGTGGAGGGGGGATTATGGGGTGGGGTTGTTTTTCAGGGGTTGGGCTTGGCCCCTTAGTTCCAGTGAAAGGAACTCTTAATACTTCAGCATACCAAGACATTTTGAACAATTTCATGCTCCCAACTTTGTGGGAACAGTTTGGGGATGGCCCCTTCCTGTCCCAACATGACTGTGCTCCAGTGCACAAAGCGTCGGTCCATAAAGACATGGATGAGCGAGTTTGGTGTGGAGGAACTTGACTGGCCTGCACAGAGTCCTGACCTCATCCCGATAGAACACCTTTGGGATGAATTAGACCGGAGACTGCAAGCCAGGCCTTCTCGTCCAACATCAGTGCCTGACCTCACAAATGCGCTTCTATAAGAATGGTCAAAAATTCCCATAAACACACTCCTAAACCTTGTGGAAAGCTCTCCCAGAAGAGTTGAAGCTGTTATAGCTGCAAAGGGTGGGCCAACTCCATATTAAACCCTACGGATTAAGAATGGAATGCCATTAAAGGTCATGTGCATGTAAAGGCAGGCGTCCCAAAACCTTTGGCAATATAGTGTATGTCAAAAGCTCAAGGAAAATTTGATTTCTCAGTTCATGACCCCTTTAAATAAACCTTGAGAAACCATAAAGCAGTGATATTTTCTCACATCTCTCTCTTCTCTTCTAGATCAGAGGCTCAGTCCCTCCGGCGTCTGTGAAGCTCCATCTGCCCTTGTCCTGTCCGCTGTCAGCAGCTCTGGGTCCCATCATGCGTCACAGCCTCACCAGCAGCCCATCGCCCGTCCTACAGCGGGGTGGATACCTGATGCCTGCCGCCTCCTTTGCTGGGATGATGCCAGCCCCTGTGTATCCACACCAGTGGTCCGGTTTGCCCAGTCCAGTGGGAATGTTTGGCACGGCCGCTATGGTCCCGTATCCGACCATGGCCAGCCCAGCACTGCAGACGTTTCCTCTGGTGGTCAAAAGCCCAGACGGCCCGATGTGCCCCAGCAAAGCCAGGACTGCATGAGAGCACCGCCCTGCGCTTTAAACACTGTTCTGCGTAAGGCTAATCAATGCACACTTGCAGATGGATAATCACACAAACTCAAACTGACTACACATTTTCTGGGAGTTCCTGCAACACGTTTTTAACTCGGCTTCAGGATCAAACCACAATCTCTCCTCGATGTCTGTGCGCTTTAGATCGCTGTTGGATGGCAGACGCGCCTGTATGAAGCCTTTGAGCCTGTAAATGTGCGCTGTGAGTTTGTGTGTGTGTGTGTGTGTGTGTGAGTTTGGGCATGAGGTGTGTGTTAATGTCTCAGATCAGTCCTGTGGGCACCGCTTGCATGTTTTTAGCTCTTATGTTTGAATCTGAATTGAAGAGTGTTAGTGTTAAAAGTTTGGTTGAGAGTAATGGCCTTCAATTCTACTGCCATAAAGTATAATTTCATAATCTTTTTGCTGATTGACCAAAACCTGGGGATGCATGAATGGGCATATTGGGCCTTATTAATGAAATACGAGCTGAATAAATGTAGTCGTTCTTACCTACATCTTATGACGATTTGTGTAAGAATGGAAATTGATTTAAATAATGATTTATGGTCAGAAATATCAGTTCTGCTTTCTAATAATGCTCAGTTTAAACTGTATTTTATTCATTAACAGCACTTTTGGGTGTCTTTCATTGGCCGTTTATAGAAATATCCAGCAATTTCAGACCACAGGACAAAATCCCTACATTAAGAAACAATTCAGGATGATGTAGTGCCTTGATCGGTCATCAGTTTTCCCTCGAATCAGTTCTGAAGGAGAGAAAAAACATTCCTCTTCTGTTCTTAATGCACTGGTGTGTGTTTTCAGTTGTCATTTTTGCAGTTCCCTCTCAGTTAAAGCGAGTTTGCATCCAATAAACGTAATGATTTTAATTGTAACTAGTATCTGATCTGCACAGATTGATGAATGAATGCGGTTGATGTCTGGGTTTGATCGGTTACAATCATTCATAAGCAATACTGCACTAAGCACAGAGTCACCGACCAATTTGAGGAACGACTGGTTTACATTGCGCTGATCTGATGAACAATGCATGCTATTAAAGCGTCGCAGGCGCCCAAGAATTACTATCTAAACGTGCTATAAGTGCACCAGCTTCCCTCTTTACAGCGTAACACAGGGACTGAATGCAGGGTTGACTTTGAATCAGTGTTTAAACTCTGAATGTGTCAAAATGACATTGCATGTGATTCAACCTCCCTGTTACGTGCTGCATTAACCCAACCCATAATGTGAACGGTAGCCATGGACGACAAACTACTTTACATTTGACTATTTTATCAAATGTGTCATTTTTATTTGCTTTGCATAGTGGCTGAGTTTATTCCTTCTTGCACAGTGTTAATGATGTTGAGTTTTATTTATTTTAAGAGGGCAGTGCAATTGTTAGTCTTGACTCATATTTATTGTTTTGTTGTTTTTAATAAAAGCGATCCAGCATGAGAAAATGCAAGCTTTTGAATTCTAGCTCACACGTGTATGAGACCTCCAAAATCCACATCCCAACATAAACTCTGGTTTTATTTGTGTTTGTATGATTTAATCTTTAGCCAGAGCTGTCAGCCTGTTTTCTCCCTGATTTCACCCCGTTTTTAAATCATTTCCACCGTGTCCCTGTAAAAGGCTGCGAGCCTCACAACTGCCAAACTGTGAATTGTACAGTCCTCTATATTTATTTTCTCAGTGATAAGTTGTGCAGCTTCTGTCCTGTAATGTGTTTTTCCATCCGTTCGGTTGGATTTCATTATAATCAATGATCTGCTGCAGGAGAAACGTTTCCGGGAGGTTTTGTTTGTGCTGTTATTAATGCTGATAATACTATATCTGGCAATAATTACTCCACTTTGCCATGTTTGTGACTCACTGATCTGATGGTTATGGACTTTTCCCGGTCTTTTCTCTGTGAATGATTGCTTCACCCTTCTCCGCATTACTTTGCTCCGCTCAGATCAAAATGAAATGCACTCACAACACAAAGACTGTGTATAAGTTTAATTAAGAATAAATCAATATTTTGTGCTTAATAGCTACTGTGTTCTTGTGGTTGTTCACATGCGTAACCAGTGATTATCTTATTCATGCCAATGAAAAGTTTCAATATATTTTTCATTAAAGACTGTAATCCCCAGTGAAACATGCACAAATGATTATTTAGATCCTATTTCGATCAGACTGTCCTAGTCTTGCGTGGCCAGAGCTTCAGACTGACGGCAGAAGGTCTGGACTCCATCGCAGCTTTCATTGGTCGAGGACCGCCCAAGAGGACGTTTGACTGACATGTAACGCAACCAATCACTGTTCGTTTTGTTTAAGTTAATGTCCCTACAGTAACAGACCGACGTGAGCTGCGAACTTCACATACTTTTGAAAATCCAGCGTTTAGATGATCCTGGTAAGCGCTCATTGTCACTGTTGTAAACACAACGGCATTCTTCTTCCACACAACACACACACATCTCGCGGACATCCTGTAGAATTCAACCAATCAGATGACGACTTCAAAACTCCTGAAGTGTTTCCAGAAAGTGAAAAGTGTCAGACGTTCAGCCAACGGTGAATCCATGTATTTAAATACATCCTATTTCGATCAGACTGTCCTAACCAGATGAAGAAAGGCAACTGCATTTCTGCAAAAGGAATGTACTTTTGTGTTGGTTTTTGGCATGCAATGAAAATGTATTTTGTGAATGCATGTTATGGATCACACTGTCGACGATTCATCCATGTATGCTTCCTAAAAAAATTTTTACCTTAATTTTTTATTTTATTAATTTGTATGTCTTAAATGGATCTTCCAGTGAAATGATGTAGTGAACAGCGTATTCTAGAGCAGGTGTGGGAAAAGTTTAGAGAAAAACTGTCAAAAATGTAAAATCAAATAATAATAAAATAAGATTAAACTAACTAAATTTGATTTAAAATAAATGAATTTTTTTTTTTAAATGAATATATTGATAATAAATAAACTTTATTTTAAAACTCTCAAAACATTTACAAATAAATAAAAATAAGATAAGATTAACTAAATAAATTTGATAACAATAAAAAAAGATTAAATGAATAAATTTGATTTAAATGAACAAATTAATACATTTTATTTAAATGAATAAAATGATAGTAAACAAATAAAATTTGAGGTAAATAAAAAAACGAAAACATTTGATTAAAATAAATAAATTGATAAAAGTAAATCAAATTTGATTTAAATAAATAAAATGAATGCATTTAACAGTACAGTAATATAGTGAGTAAAGAATGTGATGTAGCATAATGTGTATATATATAAATAAACAGTGATGTGACTGAATGTATATTGAAATTATATTTTTTAAGAAATGTATTTATGCTAATGGAGTATATTTTTCATAATTACCCCTACCCCTACCCCTAAACCTACACATCACACACACACACACACACACACTACCCCTACCCCTAAACCTACACATCACACACACACACACACACACACACACTACCTCTACCCCTACCCCTACCCCTACACATCACACACACACACACACACACACTACCCCTACCCCTACCCCGAAACCTACCCATCACACACACACACACACACACACACACACACTACCCCTACCCCTAAACCTACCCATCACACACACACACACACACACACACCCACTACCCCTAAACCTACCCATCACACACACACACTACCCCTACCCCGAAACCTACCCATCACACACACACACACACACACACACTACCCCTACCCCTAAACCTACCCATCACACACACACACACACACACTGCCCCTACCCCTAAACCTAAACATCACACACACACACACACACTACCCTTAAACCTACCCATCACACACACACACACACACACACACTACCCCTAAACCTACCCATCACACACACACACACACACACCCACTACCCCTAAACCTACCCATCACACACACACACACACACACTACCCCTAAACCTACCCATCACACACACACACACACACCCACTACCCCTAAACCTACCCATCACACACACACACACACACACACACACTACCCCTAAACCTACCCATCACACTCACACACACACACACACACACACTACCCCTAAACCTACCCATCACACACACACACACACACACACTACCCCTAAACCTACCCATCACACACACACATACACACTACCCCTAAACCTACCCATCACACACACACACACACACACACACACACTACCCCTAAACCTACCCATCACACACACACACACACACACACACACACACTACCCCTAAACCTACCCATCACAGAAAACATTCTTTAGTTTGTTTTTAAAGCTATTTTTATAATACCAGTGTAATACCAATGTCATTGTACAAATTTGTGTCCTCATAAATCACATAAACATGCACACACACACACACACACACACACACTTGATCAGAAGCTCCGCCCTCTTACAACACTGAGCAGGAAGAGACTGATTTATTTCCCTTTTCTGTCATACTGACTTTGTCTCGACAAAAGCAATAAAGAATCAGCGACCAGTGAAGTACGAACAGAAAAGCTTTACAGAATCATTTAGAAGTTTGTTTCTGATCTTTGAGATTCTCAAGGCGATTCCTTTTTGGAATCACGTCATTCAGAAAGTGAAAGTAAAGTCACTCGAGCAGTGAGAATGGCTTCAGCAGCTGAAGATGATTACATTTGTCCCGTGTGCTGTGAAATCTTCAAGGCTCCTGTTATTTTATCATGCAGTCACAGTGTCTGTAAAGAGTGTCTTCAACAGTTCTGGAGAACCAAGAAAACTCGGGAGTGTCCCGTCTGCAGGAGAAGATCCTCAAAAGAGGAACCTCCTCTTAATCTCGCATTAAAGAACTTGTGTGAGTCGTTCCTGAAGGAGAGAAATGAGAGGCGTTCATCAGGATCTGAGGAGATCTGCAGTTTACACAGTGAGAAACTCAAACTCTTCTGTCTGGAGGACAAACAGCCTGTGTGTTTAGTGTGCAGAGACTCAAAACAACATGACAGTCATAAATTCAGACCCATCAGTGAAGTGGTGTCATCATATAAGGTAAGACAAATGCTTCTTGATTCACATGTAAAGAACAATAATGAGTCATAAACACAGATCGTTCTGGTTACTAACGCAACCTCGGTTCCCTGAGATAAAGAGCATTGCGTCAGATAATCACTGGTAACTAACCCTAACCCTAACCCCCCCCATAACCCCCTGATTATACATTAAAACTAGAAATACACTCAAGGATTATTAGGAACACCATACTAATACTGTGTTTGACCCCCTTTCGCCTTCAGAACTGCCTTAATTCTACGTGGCATTGATTCAACAAGGTGCTGAAAGCATTCTTTAGAAATGTTGGCCCATATTGATAGGATAGCATCTTGCAGTTGATGGAGATTTGTGGGATGCACATCCAGGGCACGAAGCTCCCGTTCCACCACATCCCAAAGATGCTCTATTGGGTTGAGATCTGGTGACTGTGGGGGCCATTTTAGTACAGTGAACTCATTGTCATGTTCAAGAAACCAATTTGAAATGATTCGAGCTTTGGGACATGGTGCATTATCCTGCTGGAAGTAGCCATCAGAGGATGGGTACATGGTGGTCATAAAGGGATGGACATGGTCAGAAACAATGCTCAGGTAGGCCGTGGCATTTAAACGATGCCCAATTGGCACTAAGGGGCCTAAAGTGTGCCAAGAAAACATCCCCCACACCATTACACCACCACCACCAGCCTGCACAGTGGTAACAAGGCATGATGGATCCATGTTCTCATTCTGTTTACGCCAAATTCTGACTCTACCATCTGAATGTCTCAACAGAAATCGAGACTCATCAGACCAGGCAACATTTTTCCAGTCTTCAACTGTCCAATTTTGGTGAGCTCGTGCAAATTGTAGCCTCTTTTTCCTATTTGTAGTGGAGATGAGTGGTACCCGGTGGGGTCTTCTGCTGTTGTAGCCCATCCGCCTCAAGGTTGTGCGTGTTGTGGCTTCACAAATGCTTTGCTGCATACCTCGGTTGTAACGAGTGGTTATTTCAGTCAAAGTTGCTCTTCTATCAGCTTGAATCAGTCGGCCCATTCTCCTCTGACCTCTAGCATCAACAAGGCATTTTCGCCTACAGGACTGCCGCATACTGGATGTTTTTCCCTTTTCACACCATTCTTTGTGAACTCCATCAAAGACTACATTACCCATAATCCTTTGCCCGGACTCATCATCACTCATTGTTTACACCTGTGTCTCGTTTACCTCATTACCTCTGCCTATATCTAGCCTGTTCACCCTGTCATTCTTTGCTAAGTCTTGTTTAGTGTAATAACTGCATTTCTGAGCGCTCTTCCTGGTTTCTTGTGTCTTGGTCTTGGATTATTTGCCTGTTCCGTGGATTACCCTTTTGCCTGTCTCTCCTGCCTTGTTTGCCTGTTTGGACTGTTTGCCTGTTAATTGACCCATTGCCTGTACTCTTGACTACGACTGTGGAATACCCTCCAATAAAGCTGCATTTGGATCCTCAACCTTTGAGTCTCGGAGCAGTATCGTTACAGGCTGAGTGGATCCGCATTTTCACCTCACGATGATGGCAAACAGGTCCAGACTTCGGGATTTTTTCCGAGGTATATATAATAAAGGTTGTGAGATAACTGCCTAATATAAACTCTACTTTGATGCTGCACAGATATATTGCACAACACCAAGATAACCAACTTTCTCATCTGAGCTGTCAGTGTCTATCACCGCTCATTGATATCAAAATGTTTGAGATGATCGAATCAAAGTAGGCGGGCTTTATGTTCACAGAAGCTGCTGAAAGCTGACCATGAATTCCAGTGCGACGCTTCGGTCATAAAGTGCGCAATAAACTCTCAACATTTAATATTTGTCAGCTGTTTTACAATAGAACCAACAGAAATGTTTAGGGATGCAAACTAATAGCGAGTTTCACTACTTTTAGTTGAAAATATAGGCTATGTGATTCATTGTAATTCGTAACGGGACATTCTAAAACCCCCCAAGAGCTTTGACACAATTCGAACACTGCCTCCAAAGACAAATGTCTTTTTAGTCCGCCAAAGCAGGCGGGACCGACTGCCTATTTAAGTAGCGCTGAAAGACATTTTGTCAGAGTTTTTCTACTGAGGAGCAGCAGCAGCGACTTGAGTGCAGGCACAGTAACATGGCAAGCTACGCAATGCTCGTTCCCATTATCTCAGGGAACCAAGGTTACGTTAGGAACCACAACATTCCCTTTCCATACAGTTCACTCGCATTACATCAGTAACTGACATGTATGGGGAAGGTGTTGTGAGCGGCTGAAACGGAGGGCCTTGAAGCGCTCAGGACTGTGGACAGTCCCAGGATGGATCCGTGTTGTGGTGAGGCAGGTCTCCTGGGCCCATATTCATGAAAAATCTTAATGCAAAGAGTAGCTCTAGTGACAAAATTCTAAGAAAGGTGGGCGTTTCCTCTTACAATTAAAGAAAAAAATCCTAGTAAAGAAGAAAGTAATTCAGAAAGCATCTTAACCCTTAAAAGAGGTCTTAAGGTCCAAAAGTGTTAGGAGTACGGACGAGGACTTTTAAGAGGCTTAAGGGCGTGTTCACTTTTTTGAAGCTTTTGTAGCGTCTGTTTTACATTATAATCCTATGGAGTAAACCGTGTTTTCAAAAAAGTCGTGAGTACTTTAAACGCCAATGTCTTTTTCTGCAACTTTTCTGATAAAAACGCCCTACGTCAAGCGCCTTTTTGACAGCTGACCAATGACAAGCGAGTAACGAGACCTGACTCGTTTCCATAACAACAAGAAAAATGGAGAAGGTGCCGGTAGATCGACTAAACAGCAGTAGCAGGTCTTCAAACTGACTTTTGTTAAGTCTAAAATATGCCGCAAACCGCGCATCATCCAACCGGAGCTCCTGGACTAAATTATTGTAAGCACCATACTGTTTTCTTCCCCGTATAATGCCGTGCACCCACAAATGTCGTTGTGAACCGACATTCTCCTCCCCGTTAACTTCAAAAGCCAACGCAAGAGCCAACTTTCTCTTTCTCAACATTTTCTATCTCTGCACCCCATAGCACTCTTGTTGCAGCTGTTGTTATAGCAACAAAAGATGCCCTCGGCTGCTATTTTTACTAAAAGAGCGCTCTTGTCAACCTTTTCTTGTCAAGTGTGAACACACCCTAAGAGTTTCTTTAGCAGCGGAGAAAATGGACGAAACGCGAAATGTGCACACAATGCATGAGTGAGTTAAGAAGACACTACACATTAGATCAGGGATCATGCTTGTGACCGATCCTATTAGAGACACGCTAACATCTCCGACACAGCGCAGAAATGGATGTAATCACTACATTAACATGTTTGGCAACTGGAAAAATGCAACTATGCAGCAGTGATGATTTGGGTCTGTCACAACCTTCATAAATCATAAGTGATCACAATTTCAATAATTTCATAACCTTATTGTGTCGCTGTTAATTTCCTATCAAATACATTAAGTACAACATTAACAACATGGTAAATAAAAAATAAAGAATATATATACATATATTATGTGTGTGAGAGAGAGTACAGTAAAACAGGAAAAATGACACCTGTAATTTCAAAGTGAAAGTTTATATAGACTTAAAAGCGCTCTTTTTTTTTTTTCCTTCTTGGACAACCAACCAATCACAGTCTTCAAAAGACTGTGTCATACGTAGCAACGGGGTCAGCCCCGCCTCCTCACTAATAGTATTTTCCTCGCTCAGAGTTGCTCTCAGATCGGTCCTGAATCACTCTTAAGCTAAGACTCCTACGTAGAAGTTTTTAAGGTAAATTAGAAGCTTTCTGAGAGGATTCTTAGAAGATTTAAGAATACGGGCCCTGGCCTCTGGCTGGTCTGCCGTCGCATAGGGCGTCCATCATGACTACTATACTTCTGGAAACCAAGCCCAGTTCTACCCCCAACTGATACAGATGGGGCAATTTCCAGGGGACCAGGGCTTTGATACAGCCGTGAGTCACCCTGAGAATGAGGTGGTCCTCACGCCACGCTCGATGTGGGACGCGGGCCTTCCACCAGTGTTGTAGAGGAATCATATGTAACTGCCATGAGCCCCAGTAGCTTCTGAAACATTTTTATGGGTAGGCCGTCCCCGATTCTGAATGATGTTGCTAGCCTCTGAATGTTCAGAGAGCGCTCCGGCAAGATCTAGGCCCGCATTTGGGCCATGTCGAAGATTGCCCCCAGTTGGCTTGGGGACAGTAAGGTTTTTCTTAGATTGATCCTGAACCCCAGACTTTTCAAGTGGCTGAGGAGCAAAGATCTGTGTGCGCATAGTTTATAAACAGACCCAAGGGAGAGACGGGGAGTCAAGGAGGGCTATCTTGTCGGCATCCTTGATCTCCGTCAGGTAGCGCTCGAAGACCACCAAATTTGCCATGGCACAACCAATCGCTTGGGCCGTAGACTTAGTGTCTATGAGGTGAGGTCAGTCGCGCTACACAACTCTTTTAAGCAGAAATAACTGCAATCGAATGCTTGTGATAACTGGAGATCAGTCTTTCACAGCTCTGTGAAACTGCTGTAGTTCAGCAGAACTGGAGGGGTTTCAAGCATGAACTGCCTGTTTAAGGTCCTGCCACGTCATCTTGCCCTGTTTACAGCTGGTATTAAGATGCGTTGTTGGTTGGATCACAAGTGGACGACGCTAAATACAGGTATAAACAGGGTCTAAATGGTTTGTCCACTTTCAACCACTTCCAGAGGATTGCTTTAGTAGTGTAAACGCTCATGTGTTCCAACAGCCACTAAAAGACCGTCTACTCTCCGCTACTGACCTAATGCGTAAACATGATGGGAAACGTGCTAGCCAGATGGGATTTAAACTTTGAAGACCCAAGTTTGGTTTGAAGATGAAAAACACACCAAGCACAATGTTCTCTCACCATTCCTGATTTCTAACACACACTCTCAGCGTTCGGCTGGTCTTGTCAGATCTGCTTCTGTGTCTTGGGCTCTGTGGGACTTTTATGTTGAAGTTTTGCTGTGCCTAGTTTCTGTGTCCTGTTTCCTGTGGCCAGGTTGTAGTTTTGCAGTTTTTTCCATTTTCATTAGTCTACTCCTGGTGTGTCAGTTTCTCTTGTTAAGCTCGTTTACCCCTCTGTTTAAATAGCCCTTGTATTCTCTGGTTCTCGGTCGGTCGTTGTTTGATGTTATGCAGGTGTCTGTGGTTCCCCGTGTTTTCTTTGTTTTTTCTCAGTGTTATTTTGTTCCTGATTTATGTTATGATTGTTTATCTTCATTAAATGGTAAATGGACTGCATTTATATAGCACTTTCAACAGACCCATGGCCACCAAAGCGCTTTACATATTGCCTCACATTCACCCATTCATTCACTCATTCAGACAACGGCGGTGTCAGCCATGCAAGGTGCCATCCAGCTCGTTGGGAGCAGCATTTGGATCCTCATCTCTGCCTGCCGTCTTTGATTCCCTTGTGTTCCCTGACAGGTCTATTCCCGATTTCTAACACACACTCACAGCGTTCGGCTGGTCTTGCGGCTGTCAGAGCAGCAACGAAAGCTGAGGCTATCCGTATGTTTCTCCGTTGTCTCTGGGCACATTCATATGTAAATTGTGCAAGCTTATTTAGTCCATTAGATTGAAAGATCTGAAAAAAGCATCCATTTACCCGCCATCCCCTCGAAGAAATCAGGACAGAAGTGGTTGAAAGTGGACAAGAGAGACGGATTAAAACACCAGGTGTAAACGGGAATGTGTCTCCCTCATCCATATCCGATCGACCAAAACGCATCTTAATCATACTTCGATGTTGTTCTTGGCTGAGACTGTTCTAGGAAGGTTTGCTACTGAGTTTTTTCCATTGGGAGATAATGGCTCTCGCTGTGGAGTCCAAGAGCCTTTGACAGACGGATGTTTCTTCCTCATTATTTCTGGAGTTTCTTTCAGCTTTGTCATAGTGTGTTACTGTTTAAGACCATTTGACCAACTTCATGCGGTTGAAAAGTCCTGTTTTAGTGTTGATTTGATTGAACAGGGCTTCAGCGATCAGGACTGGTTGTGTTTCGTCCAGCTGAACCACATTATAAATACAGTTTCATAGACTTGAGGAATTGGGAACTACGGGGGCAAATACATTTTCACACAGGCCCAGTTGGTATTGGATATGGTTTTTTTTTCAATAAATAACATTGTCATTTACAAAGTGTACTTTGTGTTTACTCAGGTTGCCTTTGTTTTATTGTAGGTTTTAATTACTAATTCAATTTAGTATGAGATGCACTCAAAAACAGAAGAAATCAGGATGGGGAAATACTTTTTCACTGCGTTATACACTCACCTAAAGGATTATTAGGAACACCTGTTCAATTTCTCATTAATGCAATTATCTAATCAACCAATCACATGGCAGTTGCTTCAATGCATTTAGGGGTGTGGTCCTGGTCAAGACAATCTCCTGAACTCCAAACTGAATGTCAGAATGGGAAAGAAAGGTGATTTAAGCAATTTTGAGCGTGGCATGGTTGTTGGTGCCAGACGGGCCGGTCTGAGTATTTCACAATCTGCTCAGTTACTGGGATTTTCACGCACAACCATTTCTAGAGTTTACAAAGAATGGTGTGAAAAGGGAAAAACATCCAGTATGCGGCAGTCCTGTGGGCGAAAATGCCTTGTTGATGCTAGAGGTCAGAGGAGAATGGGCCGACTGATTCAAGCTGATAGAAGAGCAACTTTGACTGAAATAACCACTCGTTACAACCGAGGTATGCAGCAAAGCATTTGTGAAGCCACAACACGCACAACCTTGAGGCGGATGGGCTACAACAGCAGAAGACCCCACCGGGTACCACTCATCTCCACTACAAATAGGAAAAAGAGGCTACAATTTGCACGAGCTCACCAAAATTGGACAGTTGAAGACTGGAAAAATGTTGCCTGGTCTGATGAGTCTGGATTTCTGTTGAGACATTCAGATGGTAGAGTCAGAATTTGGCGTAAACAGAATGAGAACATGGATCCATCATGCCTTGTTACCACTGTGCAGGCTGGTGGTGGTGGTGTAATGGTGTGGGGGATGTTTTCTTGGCACACTTTAGGCCCCTTAGTGCCAATTGGGCATCGTTTAAATGCCACGGCCTACCTGAGCATTGTTTCTGACCATGTCCATCCCTTTATGACCACCATGTACCCATCCTCTGATGGCTACTTCCAGCAGGATAATGCACCATGTCACAAAGCTCCAATCATTTCAAATTGGTTTCTTGAACATGACAATGAGTTCACTGTACTAAAATGGCCCCCACAGTCACCAGATCTCAACCCAATAGAGCATCTTTGGGATGTGGTGGAACGGGAGCTTCGTGCCCTGGATGTGCATCCCACAAATCTCCATCAACTGCAAGATGCTATCCTATCAATATGGGCCAACATTTCTAAAGAATGCTTTCAGCACCTTGTTGAATCAATGCCACGTAGAATTAAGGCAGTTCTGAAGGCGAAAGGGGGTCAAACACAGTATTAGTATGGTGTTCCTAATAATCCTTTAGGTGAGTGTATGATCATATCACTGTATTGTCATCTCTTCAATGTTTTATGTATTTTTGTTCAATAGGAAGAGCTCAATACAGCACGGAAGTCCTTACAAGAGAAACTTCAACACAATGAAAACATTAAAGGAGAGTTTGAGAAAACGGTTCAACACATCAAGGTGAGGAAACAGAATCTAGAGTCATTTTCATTACAGCTGTAGGATCACAATATACAGTTATGATTTGATTTGTTTAATATAATGGATTTACATTTCTGTAAATGATGAGCAGCATCTGCTTCTGGATCCGTTTATCTCTGATATGAATGATGAAGTGTGGATTGAGATGATTGAAGTGAATGTGATGTGATTTCAGTCTCAAGCTAAGCACACAGAGCGTCAGATTAAACAGCAGTTTGAGAAGCTTCATCAGTTCCTCAGAGATGAAGAAGAAGCTACGATCATTGCACTGAGGGAGGAAGAGGAGCAGAAGAAGCAGATGATGAAGGAGAAGCTGGAGGAGATGAACACACACATCTCAGCTCTTTCACACACAATCAAAGACATGGAGGAGATGATGAGAGCCAGTGACGTCTGCTTTCTGAAGGTCTGATTTCAGATCATTGGTTGATCATTGGTTCATTGATTGAGTTCTTGAGGATAAATGGTGTGTTTGTTCTGCAGGAGTTTCCAGTCTCAAAGGGAAGGTGAGTGATCCGCTCCTGTCTCTGGTCTTTTTGGTTCTGATCCAAAGCCACTGCAGTTCTGACTCCTGAATGTTCTTCCAGAGTCCAGAGCTCACAGCCGGATCCACAGATGGCTTCTGGAGCTTTGATTCATGTGCCACGGTACTTGGGCAACCTGCCGTTCAGAGTCTGGAAGAAGATGGAGGACATCGTCCAAAACAGTGAGTCTGACTGAAGAAGATCTGATAGATAGATAGATAGATATGGTCAGCAGCCATATCACCCTGTAGCCCAAGACTGGTTTCCCACTGAAGCTAAGCAGGGTTGAGCCTTGTCAGTACCTGGATGGGAGACCTCCTGGGAAAACTAGGCTTCTGCTGGAGGAGGTGTTAGTGAGGCCAGCAGGGGGCGCTCACCTGTGGTCTGAGTGGGTTTTAGCACCCCAGTGTAGTGATGGGGACACTAGTGTAACAAGCACCGTCCTTCAGATGAAATGTTAAACCGAGGTCCTGACTCTCTGTGGTCATTAAAAATCCCAGGATGTCTTTCGGAAAAAGAGTAGGGCTGTAACCCCGGCATCCTGGCCAAATTTGCCCATGGCCTCCTAATCATCCCCATATACTGATAGACTTCATCACTCTGTCTCCTCTCCACCAATCAGCTGGTGTGTGGTGGGTGTTCTGGCGCAATATCGCTGCCGTCACATCATCCAGGTGGTGCTGAGGAGATTCCCCCCTTCTATATGTAAAGCTCTTTGAGTACGCAGAAAAAGCCTCAGAGCCGCTTTTGACGCTGTAGATCATTCGGTTTTAATTACTCGTCTAGATACTGTCTTTGGGGTTTCTGATACTGCACTTAAAGGGATAGTTCACCCAAAAATGAAAATGACCCCATGATTTACTCCCCCTCAAGCCATCCTAGGTGTGTATGACATTCTTCTTTCAGACGAACACAATCAGAGTTATATTAAAAAATGTCCTGGCTCTTCCAAGCTTTATAATGGCAGTGAATGGCAGCCCAAAATTTGAAGCCCATAAAAGTGCATCCATCCATTATGAAAGTGCATCCATCCATTATAAAAGTGCATCTATCCATTATAAAAGTGCATCCATCCATTATAAAAGTGCATCTATCCATTATAAAAGTGC
Source organism: Rhinogobio ventralis (assembly GCA_039654625.1). Taxonomy (NCBI): domain Eukaryota; kingdom Metazoa; phylum Chordata; class Actinopteri; order Cypriniformes; family Gobionidae; genus Rhinogobio; species Rhinogobio ventralis. The sequence goes on along the minus strand of CM077211.1, from coordinate 1,193,117 downwards.
ATCCATCCATTATAAAAGTGCATCTATCCATCATAAAAGTGCATCTATCCATCATAAAAGTGCATCCATCCATTATAAAAGTGCATCCATCCATTATAAAAGTGCATCTATTCATCATAAAAGTGCATCTATCCATCATAAAAGTGCATCTATTCATCATAAAAGTGCATCCATCCATTATAAAAGTGCATCTATCCATCATAAAAGTGCGTCTATCCATCATAAAAGGGCATCTATCCATCATAAAAGTGCATCCATCCATTATAAAAGTGCATCTATCCATCATAAAAGTGCGTCTATCCATCAAAAAAGTGCATCTATCCATCATAAAAGTGCATCTATCCATCATAAAAGTGCATCCATCCATTATAAAAGTGCATCCATCCATTATAAAAGTGCATCTATTCATCATAAAAGTGCATCTATCCATCATAAAAGTGCATCTATCCATCATAAAAGTGCATCCATCCATTATAAAAGTGCATCTATCCATTATAAAAGGGCATCTATCCATCATAAAAGTGCATCCATCCATTATAAAAGTGCATCTATCCATTATAAAAGTGCATCTATCCATTATAAAAGTGCATCTATCCATTATAAAAGTGCATCTATCCATCATAAAAGTGCATCCATCCATTATAAAAGTGCATCTATCCATCATAAAAGTGCATCTATCCATCATAAAAGTGCATCCATCCATTATAAAAGTGCATCCATCCATTATAAAAGTGCATCTATCCATCATAAAAGTGCATCCATCCATTATAAAAGTGCATCCATCCATTATAAAAGTGCATCTATCCATTATAAAAGTCCATCCATCCATCATAAAAGTGCATCCATCCATTGTAAAAGTGCATCCATCCATTATAAAAGTGCTCCACACGGCTCCAGGGGTTAATAACGGCCTTCTGAAGCAAATCAATGGGTTTGTGTAAGAAAAATATCCATATTTAACATGTTATAAAGTAAAATATCTAGCTTCCGGCGGACCACCTTCCATATTCAACTTACACAGAAAGTGTAACTGGCGAGACGATGACGTTGGACGTAGCGTAAGTGTTTTGAACCGCGAGAGGCGCTACACTTTCAGTTTGTTGCCATGGGTGGATTCAGGTCTGAGGTTGATGTTGTGCAATCTGGAGTCCCTCAGGGATCAATTTTGGGCCCCTTGCTTTTTAATATCTATATTTTTCCACTTGGTCAGCTTTTGAGACTCAGTATGTAGACTCAGATCTACATACACTTAAAACCGACTGTGCCTGTTGATTTTCTTTCTAAATGTATTTCTAAGATAAAAGAATGGATGTCACAAAACTTTTTTTCTGTCTTAACAGTGACTGAGATTATGCTCATTGGTTCACCCCACCAATGACATAAAGCTGTGTCGCTTACTTTAACTGTTGATGGCTCAATTATGGAGTATCAAACAAAATTGAAGAATTTGGGGGTGATTTTAATGCAAATCTAACATTTGAGCCACATGTCCAAAATACAGTTAAAACATTTTTTTTTCATCTTAGAAATATTGCCAGATTACGTCCAATGCTTTCTTTTTCTGTTGCTGAGCGGTTGATTAACACGTTTGTGTTTACCGCATTGATTATTGTAATGCCTTGTTGGCTGGGGTGTCAAAAGCTTCCCTAAACAAATTGCAGATCCGTACTAGAACTAGGATAAGAGATCATGTCACTGCTATTTTGGAGTCTTTGCACTGGATCCCTGTTAGGCTTAGGGTCGATTTCTTACTTGCAAGGCTTTACATGGGTTGACCCCTCAGGACGCGTGTCCCTCGGTCGTCTTTTAACTGTTCCGCTCACTCATTTAAGATTGATGGAGATGGGGCTTTTTCTTCATTAGCTCCAAAACTATGGGATTCTTTAATTCATAATAATCTGTGTGGGTTCACTCTTGATCATTATATGAAGATCAGAATAAAAGCATCTGTTGATTGTGTCTCATCAGCTCCTGTGATTATGGATCCAAACACAGCTCATCCCCGTCTCGTCCTGTCTGATGATCTGACCAGTGTGAATCTCAGATGGAATGATCAACCTGTTCCTGATAATCCAGAGAGATTTGACTGTGATCCCTGTGTTCTGGGTTCAGAGGGTTTTAACTCAGGAACACACAGCTGGGATGTGGAGGTTAAACACCGTTCAAACTGGATTCTTGGAGTAACTACAGCATCAAACCAGAGGAAGGGGGGGGTTTTCTATGAGACTGATGTCTGGTGTGTGTCGTGCAATGCGGATACACCAACTAGTTTTCGTGTTAGGCAGAAGCTTGATCGTGTGAGAGTGTGTCTGGACTATGACAGAGGAACGGTGTCATTCTCTGATCCTGTAACTAACACACATCTACACACATTCACAACCTCCTTCACTCACACACTCTTTCCATTATTCTGGTGTTATAGTTCTTCCTCTGTGAGGATCTTAGCGGTCAATAGTCAGTAAACGTCACTCCTGTAGGTCTGGATCTTCCTGCTTTCATCAGTTTCCAATATTTAATCCATATCTCATGAATGAGAGTGCTGTTGATCTGAATATCATTCCGGGGGCTGTGATTGGACCGTGATGATCACATGACTGATATCCAGCACTACAGCAACAATCAATTATATATCTATTTTTCTTTCTTGTATTTCATCAAATCACTGAAGCAGTAAATTCTACATCTGCACATTTTCAGTGTTTGTTCAACAGGAGACTAAATTAATAATTATTTCAGTTATAGAGGGGAAATGATCGTTTGTTCATGAAGTAAATGGATGTAAAAGTTAATGTTGAATGAAATAGAAATACTTGATTCAGCTGTTTATAAATCTGATTCTCACAACAAATGAACTAAAATTTGACTAATAGTGATAATCACTTGAACTATGTTTTTTAAATAAATAAATAATACCTATAAATGTGATTGTGTGATTTAATTTTCAGAACGAAAGATTAAATGTTTGTGATGATAATTAAGGTTCATGGAAACAATACTTGTTCAAAATTAGTGGGAACCCAAAATGTTTATTAAAAGTTGAATGGATGTATAAGAGAACAGTTGCTAATGTAAAGTCAGTCCTCACTTCAGTGCAGCTTTACTGACATCTAGAGGTCAAACTGAGCAACTGACTCTAAACCTCAACGCCTTCATCACATCATGACAGTCGACAATAAGAAGAAGAAGTCCGGATGACAAAGGATTTGCTCATTAATGTTTCACAGCTGGAGGATATATTGATTTATTTGACGGTGTCATTGATGTAAATTTGAGTGGTCAAAATATCATTGACATCTCATTTGTTATTATCTATTAATTAAAAAAACAAAAAAAAACTTTTTTTTAATTGTTGTGGGTTCCCTATATTATTATTAACATTAATAATTATTATGATTTAGTTTGATTATTAGGATTTTTGGACTGGTTTTAATACAATTCACCACACTTAATTCAACGTTTTAGAATTAATGTTAAAACGGCTTGCCATATTGAGTGGTACAGGTGTGACGTCACTTTGTAGGCCAACTGGTTTACTCGAGAAAAACCCAATAGGGTTTTCCCATAGGCTTTTGGATTAACACTAAAAACAAGCTCTATGATCAACAAGAGTTTGTGATTGTTGCATGTTTTGTCCATCAAGATCATTTTCACAGATGAACACAACCTCTATGATTTTCGAAGCCTAAACGCAGTCGCCAGATGTAAAAGGCTAAAGGTAGGCTATAAACGCACTACACCATGGTCACATGACTTCAACGTCGCCATTTCTAAGCTTACGACAACTTTTCCAGTTTTTATCTCAAAACATTATTCCAGAGCGTTTGAGTTAGAATAGTTTATAAGAGCACAGTTATGAGCATAATGAGGCTAAAGCTCGGCGTGATGATGTTTAATGTCCTCAAACAGCCTCCGTAGTCCCATTATAGCCACTTGTTAGCAACCGCCTTTTTCAAGACACGTAACAGCCTTGACGAGTGGGGTAATACTGGTGTATTTTATGTCGTAGAATAAAAAGTGAAAGAGTCTTGTTCACCACAGACCTTATTTCAGCCATTTAACCAAAAACCCCATTCAAAAAACCCATTGACTTTGGGACGAGGGACCCGGAAGTGCTCGAATGCTAACTCGCTTCTGCGTTTGGCTTACAAAGTGATGTCATACCTGCACCACTCTATTTTGGGGACGTTAAAATTGTGCAAAACAAACCCGCACCCTGTTGAGGCCGTTATCCCTTACAAAAATGAATGGCTTTACTGCAAGTTAAACCATGGTAACCACAAATTAACCAGGGTTTTGCTACTTTAACCATAGTTTAACCATGGTATTTGTGGTAAAACTGTGGTTATATAAATGGTAATCAATTAGCCAAAAAACCATGGTTACTACACTTTTACTATAATAAAACCATGGTTATTTTTCGTAAGGGATAAAGCACATTCAAACAGTATTACTTTTTAACATGAAATTAATTCAGCGTTATAGGATTAATTTTAAACCGGCTTGCCATATTATGGACTAAAGGGTTCTTGGCCAATGGAGACGACTTCCGGGCTGCTAGACTTGTTTTTTTTACTTCCGCATCTTGACGTCCATGTAGTTTTTCCCAGTCAAAGCTGCGCTCTGATTGCGCAGAGCGTTTGAAAACAAAAGCATTCATGCGCCTTCCTCAGAGCCGCTTCTTTGTTGCACTGCGCAGAATCACGCAGCTTAAGCACAAACATCAGGAAAGAGGATCCGCGCACACACTGTATCAGTGAAGACGTGTCGATAGATCCCGATCCACACACACACACACACACCTGAACTTCAGTCACTGCTCCCATGAAAGAATGTGAAAGAGCACCGAAGATGAAGCCTATTTCGATGCGGCTCAAATGTCTTGGATGAACACATTGGGTAGAGTATCATGTTTTTATTTCACAAGATCATTCCATCCTGTAGGACAGAACTGTTGTTTGGTCATGTCTAAACTGATCTGTGTTATAGATTACTGTTCTTTTTGTGTAATGTATTGTTCTTCTGTGAACACATAATGCATTTGTATTCATCATATCTGCTATCTGACTAGATCTGTTTAATTAAGTCAACATGAAAGTTGTGAAACGCTTCCCAAACAAGAACAAATGTAGGGTTGATTTTGTCTGTGGGGAATTGATTGGATGGTTGAATGGTTGAGGCTTGCTATTGGTGGATCTCATGTGAGTGACAGTTTGCCCCGCCCTCGCGCCATTAAATACATCAGAGTCCTGCAAGAGGGAACATGAATTTAAAACAATAATTTTGTTCCTCGATAAATAATTTAGAATATTCCATAAACAAAATTAAGGTGACTTTAACAATGTATTATATCGGCTAATGACCAGGCGCCTCATTTATAAAACGTCACGTCCTAAAAGTGTGCGTACGCACAATAGTACGCCACAACCTGCGCAAAATTCCCTTTATAAGCCCCAGTCGGCGGAAGATTGTGCGTACATGCGTCTCCACCTCGTCTCCTCCCAGAAATATCCATATATGGAGCTTGCAACGCCTAGTTTTGCATATCCTCATCTGCATATCATTTGCATATGCATATTCGTCCACGTGACACCATGGGAAGACATTAGGAAAATATGAGATACGGATGTGCCGTTTAATTGCATTGCTAAAAATCATTCAGCAGCCTATCCTTGCCTTGTTTTTGAATAAATAAATGGTATTAGTATCTATTTATTTATAGTATCAAATACATTTCAAAGAAAGTTTTTCTCAATCTTTTCCACTGGCCAAATAGTAATTGCTTGATATTTTTGATGGAAACAGATGCATGTGCATTATTGATCATAGTTATAGCAATACTCGCTGTAGTTAAAACACTGGAAAAGTGTTCAAAAGCAGCGCATCCACTACAAATATTTCTATTTATTAGAATGTTGTAACTTCTGGATAATGATCTGATGTAATTGAAGTGCTTAACTCCATTAATGAGAATGGCGTATTTAATCTAAAATCAGAGTTTTAGAGAGTAAACTGTCATTGTGAACATGCACTGTGTTTATGATTAGGATTTAAAGTGCTTTTCCTTCATCTGCTCACAATGTCCGTACGCATGGGTGCACATTTTCACGTCAAGTTTGTTTTTTATAAATCCCAACCAATGAGTGGCGTTCGCCTCTTTCAGGGCCTGTTTTGTGCGTACGCTCGACCCCTGGAGTTTTAGACTAGAATGTTGTGAGTGAGCTAAACACAGCTCATGTTCCTGTGTTTGCAGATGACGTAGCATGTAAAGTCTCATTGGTTTATTACTCCTGGAGTTCGCCCCGCTGCCACCGTCGCCCTGCACCATGACCGGCAACGAGCACTCGGGGAAATCCTCCTTCTGGCCCTCGTTCGGCAGCTTCCGGCCGCGTCAGGAGCGGGTGATGCTGTCCCGCAGCGAGAGCACGCCGGGAGAGCCGGTCCTGAAGATCACCATCACCGAGACCACGGTGATCGAGGCCGACGCGGGCGTGTGGAACTCCAGGGCTCTGACCTACCTGGCGCTCTGGTACTTCTTCAGCTTCTGCACGCTCTTCCTCAACAAGTACATCCTCTCTCTGCTGGAGGGAGAGCCGAGCATGCTGGGTAGGTTTCCCAACACGCCGGCTGTTTGTTAACGCTGATTCGCAAACAATGATAAGTGCAATAAACCACTGTCCTGCAAACAAAGCGTGTAGTCTAAGGGAACTTGCCCTCATTCCACCGATGCCTGAAGAACACGTTCAGCTCATACTTCACCCAAAATAAAAAACTCCCACGTGAAATAACCAGGAAATAATATTACATTTATCAGTTGTAAGACTGGGTCGCCTACAGTGGTTCAGGCTGCAGGGTTGCCGAAAGACTAAAGAAACGTTATGAGCAAGATGGTAGAAAACTGTACATTTCTCGTCTATATCCACCCACTGTACTTATACCAACGACGGAAATAAGCGCAGTTACAATAGCTAAATATGTTGCTATACTGTGACTATATTGTATTGCAATAGAGGTAGCAATACCAAATCCAAACTAGTTAGCAATCATTTATAATTGAAAGAATTTAATGACAAAATCTGGTTATGGTTACACTTAAAATAGATGTATGAGATGATAAAAACGTATACCATTAATCGTACCCAAGAAGAGAGAGAGCTAGAGAATAAAAAAGAAGAGAGAGCCACAGTTACAATCTTCTTTTATCCTCCCTTGACCATGTAACCCTATTGTGAGTCATTCAAACTGACCAATCAGACCAAACTTAAGGGGTGACACACCTTTGGCCTACAGGCCTTCAGCATCTGTCTTTAGGAATTCAAATGGCCCTTCTGATAAGAGCGATGGGGGTTGAAAACAGTAAAGCAGTATGTCTTTGTTCAATTGCAAATATCAAATATCTTTGATTATTTTCAATCCTACACAGTCAAGTGGTTTGAGAATCCTGCATTATAAAGACGTTTTTGCACATTATTTCCATGACAATGAAGCACATTCTACCCCATACTCTCGCTGGATACCGATATATGGTATATATCACTTTATATAACAGTTCTTTCTGGTTCTCGAATCTAGTTTACAGCCGTGCGATATTCACACAGTATCGGCACTCAAACCTCACTCAGCTAAAAAAAAGTGTCCAAAACCAGCCAACCAGTTTAGACTGGTTTTAGCTGCTTTGTTTTTCAACAGGGAGCCCTTTTTCTCCTATTTATTAAAAATATATATTATTTTAACATCCTGCCCAATGTGGTCCTGCAAACAAAATAAAAAAAAAAACAAATCTAGTGAATGTAAGAGCCTTAAAGTGAGACTTCGTGTTTACTTGTCTTTAAAAATGCTTGAGATGTATAGTTGTTTTTGCTGTGATATATTAAAGTGCTCTTTAGCCTGTTGATTTGTGTTCAGCCACAATCAAATGTGTTGCAATAAGACTAAGAATTCCTAAGAAATTAGGAATCAATATGATGTTTTTGTGAGATGAACCCATTTAACTAAAAGATCATTTATTAGTCCTTTGTGCGGTGAATGTTATGTCTGTGGTTTAGGTGCCGTCCAGATGCTTTCCACGACGCTCATCGGCTGTGTTAAGATGTTCGTGCCGTGCCCGCTGTACCATCACAAGTCCCGCACTGAATACCCCTCCAACTTCCTCATGATCATGCTGTTCGTGGGCCTGATGAGGTGTGTTTGCCTTCACACACACTCTATTGATTACGAGGATTCATGTTGCATATGTGTGTAAATAACATGAACATGTTTGACTTTCAATAGCATTGAATAGGTTATACAACAACTGATTCAGATTTGCTATCGCTCGATGAATGAAGGGGCACGGCGGAACTGGTTCTACAGGCGCGGCGGCTCATTTCTCTTCTTTCTGTGCTGTCAGGTTCACGACCGTGGTGCTGGGTTTGGTCAGTCTGAAGAATGTGGCCGTGTCGTTCGCGGAGACGGTGAAGAGCTCAGCGCCCATCTTCACTGTCATCATGTCCCGCCTCATCCTGGGGGAATACACAGGTGCTGACGCCATTCACCAGAGCCTGTCGAACTAATGACAGCGCAGACACAGGTTTCTGTGATCGCACTTATGAGTGAAGAAACACCACAGACTTACGCTGAAGGAGAGACCAGAGTATGAAAGCTTGTTTTTATTTGAAACATTTGTTCTAAAAAAAGAAATTTAGATAATTTCAGTAATTCAGATTTTTTTCTCTCACAATTCTAAAAAAATTTCTCATAATTCAGATTTTAATTCATAATTCTGAATATTATTCTCGCAATTCAGATTTTTATTTTCTGACTTTTTTCTCTCGTTTTCTCTGGGTTTTTTTCTCGTAAATTTTCTCGTATTTTTAATTCATAATTCTGACTTATTTTCGGACTTTTCTTTCTCGACTTTTCTCTTTTTTTTCCCGTAATTCAGATTTTTTTTATAATCCTTTTTTTTTCTCATAATTCTGACTTTTTTCTTGCAATTCAGTTTTTTCTCTCAAGATTGTGAAATATAAACTCGCAAACTGTGAGTTATAGAGATGTAAACTATTATGAGATTAAAATCGCAGTTGTGAGAAAAAATGTCAGAATTGTGCGATGACGTCATCGCTACCTTTTATCGTTTTTATCCTGTGGCAGAAACAGGTGTCCACACTCGGGTCCTGCTCGGGTCCTGCTCGGGTCCTGCTCCACAGTGCACAGGGGAGAAAGAATAGAAATATTCATGATTCTGCGTGGCTAAATGACTTATATCAGACACATATGCACTCTGTCCCTGAAAGAGACGCCTGGAGGGGATATTTGTTTTTCAATGTTTAAGTTCAATTAAACATCAAAATATGAGGAAAATATGAGAACAAAACACTAAACTTTGTTAAGGTATTTATCTGACTTTATGATTTGTAAATACAGTTACAGGTTTGATTTTTACCATAAAACTATGCATAGAAAAACAAAAAGCTGACAAACATTGACTACAAAATGATCCGTTCTCTCATTGGTTCTCTCTTGTTTTGCATGTTCATAATTTCTCTGTATGACAGTCTGGCTAAAATTGTCGCACTTTGTCATATTTACAGTAATTGCATGATTATCACAAATAAAACAATCGACTCCAAGCACAACTACGCAATATGACTACAACATCTTTTAATAATATTTGAACAAAAGGACGTCACTTTTCTACTGTACCTACATTTAAAAAGTTTAGCAACTTGAATATATTGTGTTGATGTAATGTGTGTGTGTGGCAGGTTTCTGGGTGAACATGTCTCTGATTCCTGTGATGGCGGGTCTGGCGCTCTGCACTGCCACTGAGATCAGCTTCAACATGCTGGGCTTCTCGGCCGCGCTCTCCACCAACATCATGGACTGGTGCTGCTCTCACACACACCCTTCACACACACACGCGCCACCCTCAGCCCTGGTCTAATGCGCTCTTTCCCTGTCTTAGCTTACAGAACGTGTTCTCCAAGAAGCTGTTGAGTGGGGACAAGTACAAGTTCAGGTGAGTGCTGTTGATTTCTGCGTGTTTTCTTACAGAAGAGTACAGAATTTCCAGATCCAAACACAGGCGAAGAAGCATTGCGGTGTTGTGATGCTCTGCTGTTTGTTTCTAGTCCTCCAGAGCTGCAGTTTTACACCAGCGCCGCTGCTGTGCTCATGCTCATTCCCGCCTGGATCTTCCTGATGGTCAGTCACCGTCCGAGACACTGCTCCTATACAACACTGACCACAGCACAAACATGTTAACAACACACACTGACCTATGTTAGGGGAATAACAGTTTAGGACCCAAGACCAGTTGTGAAGAATGAAGACCAAGAGTCAGGAGTGCGATTAATTTACTGAAGAATAGTTTGCAGTTTCATCAGCAGAAGCTCGTAGGCCGCGCTCTCTCTCTCTACCAGATTTCGTACATACAATTTCTCCGCAGTTTTCAAGGTCTAGGCACGTCATTACTGCAAGTTGAATGATTCTGATTGGCTAAGAGAAAATAGACAGTCATGGTAAATTTCCACACATTGTCAGTTAATCAGATTCACTTGTACATGGATCACTTGTTGACGCTTTCACCCCGGAATTAGGCACGCCGTGACCTTCCAGGTCTGGAGCAGGCGCCAGCTTGTCCAGAACAACATCCTGTCACTCTCTGCGCACATACACAGACACACAGTCTCTCCAAGGTTGATTGAGCCCCAGTTCTGACCAAAACGTTTCCCAAAACATACTGATAACATGTGCTTTCTCTCAGTGAGAGGTACAGACAATGTTCACCATAATTCTCTAGTGTTTCAGTAAAAGAAAATATAAAATGAAAGACAAATCCATATTTCATCTAAGTGAGCAAACACTGTTACTGCACTCCTGTCAGGCTAGGGGTGTGTGATGCCTCCAAAATCCAAACACACGACACATGTTCTGCTATCAAGCGTTTAGCGACACATCACACATCCCTAGGCCAGACCCTCAGTCACCACTCAGAGACCAAATACACACTTTAGAAAACACAGAGGAAGAAACAAAACAATCAGTGGTCCTTATTAAGTAATATCATAACTGGAAAGAATCATTAAAATCATTATAATAATATAGGAGGATAAATATTGATTATAAATTGAATTAGGATATATATAGGTATACTGAAGCGGCAGTGGATTTCAGAATCCGCTCCTTCACCTAAAATGTAAAAAAAATTTTTTTTTTAAATTAACTACATTAAACAAAATAAATACATTTGATTAAAGTAATTAAATCAAATTGTATTTAAATAATTAATACAATAGACTAACATAAATAACATTGTATTTAAATAAAAATAAATAATAAATGTATGCATTTGATTTAAATAAATAAATAAAATAAATACAATTAGATTGAAATAGAAAACAAATTACAGCATAAAAACATTTAAGTAAATATTACATTTATTTTAATAATTTAATATTATCTAAATAAATACAATTTGATTTAAATATATAGAAAAGGAGTGTAAAAATGTAGCTAAAACAATGAATAAATTGATTAAAATAAAATATTACAATAAATAATTTTGTATTTCAATTAATTCAATAGGTTTAAATACATTGATTAAAATGAATTAAATTTGATTTAAATAAAAATAAATAATAGATTAATCGATTTAATTAAATAAATGAAATGTTATTTAAATAAAAAATAAATAACCACATAATTAAAACAGTTAATTAAAAGAATTAAAAAATGGTTAAAATAAATTCTTTTTGATTTTTAATAATAAAAAAAATTACTTCATAAATAAAAACATTAAATTAAAAGTAGTACATTAAAATTAAAATCAAATTTGATTAAAATAAAATAAATATTAAATTAATCTAATAATTAAAAACTTTAATTAAAATAAATAAATACAAATGGTTCAAATAAATAATATTTGATTTAAATAGAAATAAATAAAAAACTAAAATAAATATTTAAGTAAATAACTACATAAAAACATTAATTAAAATACATAAATGATTCAATTAAATAAAAAGTAAATAAAGTAAAATAAAATAAATACATTAGATAAAATTAAATAAATATTTTTTTTAAAAATTGAAATAGAAAAGCAGTGACAAAAAATAAAATAAATGAAATTTGATTGGAATTAAATGAATACACATGATTGAAATGATTTGATTAAAATAAATAACCCCGCAATGATGTAATATTTATAGTATTCATTTTTCCCAGTAATAATTGAGACTTTATACATGTGAAGCTGCCTCTTAAATGTTGGGTTGATGATGTCACTGCGTGTCCCGTAGGACCTGCCGGTGTTGGGGAAGAGCGAGCGGGCCTTCAGCCTGTCTCAGGACGTGGTGCTGCTGCTGCTGTTCGACGGCGCCCTGTTCCACTTACAGAGCGTCACGGCCTACGCGCTCATGGGCCGCATCTCGCCCGTCACATTCAGGTACGCTCACGTCTTCTGCTTACGTGATGAGAACACTATGAGTGTACCGATGGTGTCTGTGTGTTTAGCGTGGCGAGCACGGTGAAGCACGCGCTGTCCATCTGGCTGAGCATCATCGTGTTCAGTAACCCCATCACCGCGGTGTCTGCGGTCGGGACGGTCCTGGTGTTCGTGGGAGTCCTGCTGTATAACAAGGCCAAGCAGATGCAGAGAGACACGCTCGTCCAGCACGCGCTCAACCAATCGGCTGAGGCCGAGCAGAAGCACACGACTCACGGCGGCGACGCCACGCCCAACAAATGAAGCCGCACCGGACGAAAGCTGAGTTTGACTGAACCGTTCTGCTAAAGCTCATCGATGTGGGCGTCGGGTTTCACAGGGATCATGCCTTATATAATAACTGTGGTTTTGGGACACAATAATTCTGCTTTTTGATGGTTTACTGACCAGACTTAAAGAGACGTTTAAGCGCTGCAATATTGTATGGTGTTTCTACATGTGAGCGAGAGACTCTCACCAGCGAATATCCAGCTCACATTTGACCTTAAAATCAAACAATAAGAAACTATATTTTGCATTAAAGCTTGTTTTTAGGGCCACTGTGACACTTATTGTTCCTATTGTCATGAAAATAATGGCAAAAATCTTTCAAATTAGATTTGACCTGGATGAGTATTTTGCAAGGGCACTATTTCTTATAAAGATGATTTCCTGTCTCTCATTCCACAAACGTCACAGACGTGTGCAGGTTTTGTGTATTTTAAATGCAATGATTGTAGCAAACCACAATCTTCGTCCAGCCTGTGTTTGATCTCCTTTAATCACGTGTTTTATTACAGAAACTGACAGAATGATTTCCCTTGTTGTCTCTTGTTTCGGATCTGTTTGAACAGATTGTGTCCAGAATTTAAAATGACTTGAAGTTTCTCCGTGTTTTTCTGCCTTACGGATGGATGTCTTGAGAGGGTTTATTCCATTGTTTTCTTTGTGGTTTGTTTGAATCGTCTCTCTGTTATTGGAGCAGAAGTCAAATACTTGATGAAATGGCAAGGTTATGTATGTCTAAACTGTGGTGGCTTGATTATAAAATGTACTGTACGTTTTGATCATGTACAATAACCACTAATGGGGATTGTCTGTATAATTTGGTGTTTGTTTGTGCACTGATAACATTTTGATTCAAATGAATTTTGCATTTGTTTTTTTTGCATTTTGCAATTAAATGTATACAGTGCAACATTTGTGCATTTTCATGTGTTTTGCTGCCAAAACAGCCCTGACCCGTCGAGGCATGGACTCCACTAGACCCCTGTGGTATCTGGCACCAAGATGTTAGCAGCAGATCCTTTAAGTCCTGTAAGTTGCGAGGTGGGGCCTCCATGGGTCGGACTTGTTTGTTCAGCACATCCCACAGATGCTCGACTGGATTGAGATCTGGGGAATTTGGAGGCCAAGTTAACACCTCAAACTCGTTGTTGTGCTCCTCAAACCATTCCTGAACCATTTGTGCTTTGTGTCAGGAGCATTATCCTGCTGAAAGAGCCACAGCCACCAGGGAATACCGTTTCCATGAAAGGCTGTACATGGTCTCAACAATGCTTAGGTAGGTGGTACGTGTCAAAGTAACATCCACATGGATGGCAGGACCCAAGATTTCCCAGCAGAACATTGCCCAAAGCATCACACTGCCTCCGCCGGCTTGCCTTCTTCCCATAGTGCATCCTGGTGCCATGTGCTCCCCAGGGAAGCCACGCACACGCACCCGGCCATCC